>CAUYQG010058448.1:0-158598 GCA_963574415.1 Tarsius wallacei
TGTACCAATACCAAGCTGTTTTGATTATTGTAGCTTTATAGTAAAGTTTGAAGTCTGGTAATGTGATACCTCCTGCTTTGTTTTTTTTGTTGAGGATTGTTCTGGCTATTCTTGGTCATTTGTGTTTCCATATGAATTCCTGTATTGTTTTTTCTAGGTCTGAGAAGAATGCTGCTGGTAATTTAATGGGTATTGCATTAAATCTGTAGATTGCCTTGGTTAGGTAGGATGGACATCTTCACAATGTTTATTCTTCCAATCCATGAGCATGGGATATTTTTCCACTTGTTTGTGTCATCTTTGATTTCTTTGAGCAGTGTTTTGCAGTTTTCATTGTAAAGGTCTTTCACGTTTCTGGTTAGGAAGATGCCAGGGTATTTCATTTTTGTGTGTGGCTATTGTGAAGGGAATTGTGCTTTTTGTTTGGGTTTCTGTTTGTTTATTATTGGTGTAAAGAAATGCGATTGTCTTTTGCACATTTATTTTATACCCTGAGACTTTGCCAAAATCCTTTATCAGTGTAAGGAGGTTTTTGACAGATTCTCTTGGGTTTTCAAGGTACACAATCATGTCATCTGCAAAGAGAGATAACTTGACTTCCTCTTTACCTATTTGGATACTCCTGATTGCCTTCTCTTCTCTGATTGCTTTAGCCAGGACTTCCAATACTATATTGAACAGGAGGGGTGAGAGGGGGCATCCTAGTCTTGTTTCAGTTTTCAGGGGAAATGGTTCCAAGAGTTGCATTTTCTTTATGGTTGGTGATGTTGTGCATCTTTTCATGTGCTTATTGATCATTTATTTATCTTTGGAGAAATGACTATTCAAGTTCTTTACCCATTTTTGAGTTGGGTTGTTTGTTGTTAAATTGTAGGAGTTCTTTATATATTTTGTGGTCAGTTTTTAATCATGATATTTTATAGAGGAAGGACAAAAGTCCTTTTCAATGAAAACATGACTGGGAAAAATTCTTATCTATGAATCTTCTTTTAAAAGGCCACATATTGGCTGGGCTTGGTGGCTCAGCCTGTAATCCCAGCACTTTAGAAGGCCAAGGCGAGTGGATTGCCTGAGCCCGCGATTTTGATACCAGCCCAGGCAACTTGGCGAGAACTCATCTTTTACAATTAAAGAAAAAAGAAAATTAGCCAAGTGTGGTAGCACGCGACTGTAGTTCTGGCTACTTGGAAGGCTGAGGTGGAAGGATCACCTGAACCTAGCAGGTCGACGAGTGGCTGTGAGCATGCCACTGCGCTCCAGTCTGGGTGGCGGAATGAGTCTCCAAGTCAAAAAAAAAAAAGACCACTTATTGCTAATCCATACTTGCATGTTCATCTAAACTGACATTATCAAACCTTCAGATGTGGAAACTACATTTTATAAATTTTTCAGGGAGCTTTGTTTTACTAAGCTTATGCAAATACACTTAGCATTCTGTGTTCCTGAACACAATCTGTAAAATTGTCTCCCCAGCCTTTTTTTAAATATAAATATTCTGCAATATATATTTTCTGTGTGATATCAATTGAAATTTTTTTCTCAGTCCCTCTCAAAAATTATTTTAACATTTTAAGTGTGAAAACAATATAGATGTGTACAAGGAGCAAAAAAAAAAGCCCTCATTTATTTTCCCCAATCTCCTGACTATTCTTATTAGCAGGGATTTTTTTTTTTTTAATAGAGAATACTTTTCTATTCCTAGATACAGGGTAAAAAGCAAAATATCTTTCAAATTATTATTTATTGAGAGCATATCAGACAATAAGAACTTCATTTGAAAGTCAGCTGAAATTTGAGAAATGGCTTCACCAAGTGTGTAAAAATTATAAGACTATTTTTTTCTTCCAGATTTTGTATCAGATTGTACCATCTCATAAATTGATGTTGGAATTCCATACATTACTTAAAAAATCAGGTACATAATTTTTGTTTTATATCTCTTTGTGTAGATAAACTATAGATAGATCAGCAAACTGTGGCCTAGGGACCAAATTCACTCATTGCTTACTTTTAGAAATCAAGTCTGTTGGAGCCCATTTATTTATTGTCTGTGGCTGCACTGTTATGACAGAGCTGTGTACTTGTGATAGAGACTGCGTGATTCGTAAATAATTAGTATATGGCCCTTTACAGAAAAAGTTTGCCGACTCCTGAATGTTACACAATAGTTAGCAAAAGACAAATGGCTTCAATTTATATAATTCATCTCATTTGAGTCTCTGAGGGACTTTAACTCAGTATAGAAAAGAACATACTTCTTCATAGAAGAAAATCAGTTGGCTAAACCTAATTGATCCCAAGACTGTGTTAGTTCCTTTCCTGATATAACACAACATATATAAAATGTCCAAATAGGGCAAGTACTTTAAATCATGTTTTTGGTAGTATATGGGGTATGACAATTAAGTTCACAAACTCTTCTTAGAAAAAGTGCTGCATACCTCATTGCTGAATGTCACTATGGTCACCTTTGAAGTACTGCCGTTGGGAAGCTATGCACTGATGCCAACACTTAGTCCACCCATCAAAGCAATTTTAGAACTCTTTCTGGAATGATCATCAGAGCTGTGGTTGTATTACCCTTGATGTCTTGAATGTTATTAAAATGTCTTCCTTTCAATATTTCCTTCATCTTTGAGTAAGGAAAAAAGTCATTGGGGGTCAGATCTGGTGGGAAGGAAGTGTGTTCCAATGCAGTTATTTGTTTACCATCTAAAAACTCCCTCACAGACATTACTATGTGAACAGGTTCATTGTTGTGATGTAAGAGCTCCTTCCAGACCATTTTTAGACACACCTTTTTCATGCCAAGATTTTCAGTTAAGATTTTCCTGATTCTCTATTGATATTTGGTCTGCTCTGCTTCTCACAGTCAGCCAATGATTTTGATGCACAATTTAACTGATTTTTGCAGTGTTTTAATCAGTTCTGCTCATTATTGACTGTCTTGACCTCTCTTCATCAGTGATGTTTTCTCTCCCATCAGAAAATTTTTGATCCATTTGTACACTTCATGGCATTATCTCCGTAAACTTGGACAACATGTTCCTAATTTCACTTCCACTCTTGCCAAGTTTAACAAGAAATGTAATGTTTGTTGCTCTAATTCAGGTTCTGACAGCACACAAAAACATGCAGCAACAATAATGAACACCACTCAGCAAGACACCACCACATGTCAACACGAACACAGATGTGAGACACTGATATGCCAAGGTTATGAAACCATACCAAGTTGTTTGCACAGTGCTGCCAATGTAAGTGCATGGTGGCAAGTTCGTGAACTTAATTGTTAGACCTCGTATAAGTAGAGGAATATAACCCAGGACACACTTATCACTGTGACCTCATTAGCATGGACTAAATTATTGAATTCTTCAGATCCATCCAGGGGTGTGAACATAGTGCATTTTTGTTGTTGTTGTTGTTTTTTGAGTTGGAGTCTCACTCTGTCGCCCAGACTGGAGCGCAGTGGCACGCTCTTGGCCAAGACAGCCTCGACCTGCTGGGCTCCGGAGATCCTTCCACCTCAGCCTTCCAAGTAGCTGGAACTACAGACGTGCGCTACCACACCCGGCTAATTTTATTTTATTTTATTTTTTTATTGTAGAGATGAGGTCTCACCAAGTTGTCCAGGCAGGTCTCAAACCCATGGGCTCAGGCAATCCACTCACCTCAGCCTCCCAAAGCGCGGGATTACAGGCTGAGCCACCGAGCCCGGCTAACATAGTGCATTTTAAAAAAACTATTAACCAAAGCAGAAAGCTTATGATTCAATAATGTTTTATTAACTGTATATATTTATTTAGCTTTGTACACTTTTAATACCTTCTGTAAGCTTGAACTGTTTTGACCATTGCAGAGAAAGAAGAACATCATAAACTGGCATTGGAGGTATTATTTGGAGTCTTAGATTTTGCTGGATGCACTAAGAATATAACTGCTTGGAAATATTTGGCAAAATATCTGAGACAGACCTTAATGGGGTAAGAAATATATAGTATATGGTAAATGAGATATCTGGAAGAAATCAAGCAAGTATTTGCTTTTATGCTATCACCAATCATGTTGTTATACCTTGGCTTACTCAGATTTTTGGAAACATCTTGTTATCCATAGACTCTAAAAAAAGTTTGAATTTTGACAGTATATATGTGTCCCCATCATTGACCTTCCCTTTTGACATTTTTCTTTTCCAGAAACCACCCTGCATGGGTGCAGGAAGAGTGGAACTCCAGGAAAAACTGGTGGCCAAGCTTTCACTTCAGCTACTTTTGGGCAAAAAGTGATTGGAAGGAAGATACAACTTTGGCTTTTGAGAAATCTTTTGTGGCTGGAATACTACTAGGAAAAGGTACAAGTTTTGTTTTCTTGTTATCTAGACACAGCTTTTGGCTGACTTTGAAATTACAAAATGTGACCATCTTACTAGTATGGTGCCTAAAAATACTAGGTGCTTGAGGAAGAATAAATCTGAGTTGAGGCCAGGTGATGTGCTTGTAAGGAATCCTCACTGATTAGAAACAATGATTTCATATTGTTGACTGTGATTGGTTTTCATGCTCTGACTTGTGAGAGGGCATTAAGAAACATCATGCAGACTGTTTTCACAAGAAATGACCGTTTGGCCTTGCTTTATATAAAGTCTACTGAAAATGTCTACTGTATTAAAAGTATGAAAATGTTATTTATTTACCTTATTGTTCTTTAATGGCTCTATATTATATTTACTTATCTGTTCTGTAAGTGTGAAACATTTTCTCCCCTAAGAGAAAGACTGTCTTCTATTAACATATGAAAAAAAGAATAGAGACTTTAGGGAATATTTTGGATGATACAACTCTTACTTGCTTTGTACCACTGAAATATGAAAAGATGGCAAGTACTGAAAAGAAACTGCCACAAATTATGTCCAGAAATGAGGAAAGTAAACCTTACAATGACCACTAGGAAGCAGCCTGTTGCTAAGGATTCTAAGGTGTCCTAAAGAGAGTCTCAATTCACTTTTGGATGTGGTTTGTATTTTTTGGAATTAGTATTCTCAGTGAATGTTTAAGATAGTTACCAAGATTAATAAAATGTTGGTTTTGTGAGGAAAGGGATTAATAAACAGGAAAGTAATTTAAAAATTGTTCTCTAATGACAAGGAACAAAAATGTGATTTGAGTTGTCATTTTCTACTACTTTATGAGTAGAGAGACATCTTTGAGCAGAGTCTGAAGACCCGGGTTAATTTTCCAGTTCTCTCACTTGCCATGTAACCTTCGGGAATTAACCTTTGGGATCCTTCTCTGAAGTGGGCCTTGTAACAACTGTCTTTATTTGCTTATAGGATTGTTGTGAATATCACATGAACATCACATCAAAGTGCTTTTTTAAATTCTAAAGTACTCTGCAGAAAACAGGCAGTGACCACATCTCTTTTTCTTTCAAGTTGTTAGTGTGGGATTGAATCAGGCTACTTAGGAGTTAAGCTGGATTTGCTTCTTGTTCTTCCATCCTTATAACATAGAACTCAGATTCTAGTTGTGGTCTGCCTTTGCTTAGAGTGGGGTATGCTAACTCTTTTTTTCCCATGCTCTGCTAAAAGCAAGCCAGGCCCGTTTTCTTGGCAGGCCTTTCCTTCTTAGTATTTGGGCAACTTGGATGCCCTGCAATTTCAGCTCTCTGGTATACCTAAGAAGAGTTTGACCTCTTTTCTGTGTTAGGATGGGAATGAAGTACTTTCCAGCTTTCTATGTAGGAACAGGCAAAAATTTGTATACAAAGTACTTTTTTTTTTACAAAGTGGTATGATAAGTTTAAACACACAAATTGTTTTAATAATACCACAGACACCACTGTTTCCCATCTAGTAAAATATTAGCAATTGTGAACTAAGTGCAGTAGCACGCACCTATAATCCCAGCTACTTGGGAGGCTGATGCCAGCCTGTGCAACATATAACAAGATCCTGTCTCAGAAAAACAACAAAAGCAAAATATTAGCAATTCTGGCTCATTATTTTCAGGAATAATAAGATGGTTACTATAGGTTCAGTATATACCCTAGCAATTTCCCAGAGAAGATGAATATGAATATATACAAGCTAAGACTATAATGAAATTAATTTTTTATATGTGGTTTATGGTTTTGTTCATTTATCAAACAAAACATTTATAATAGTCACTTTTCTTATAGAAATGTGATTCATTCTCTGAAATATTTGACAAATGGTCCTTTGTGTTGTAAGACTATTAAGAGCAGGTAGAACTTCTAATGAATACGGGGCCCCTTTGTCAGAGCCATATGATCGCCTACCAGCTGCTTGCTAGATAGCTAGAATGAATACATAATATTTTATCTTTTCTGACCTGTGATTTGGTTATTCTAATCCTTCATGCCAATATTTTCTAAAGAGAGCTTTCTTATTATTATAAAAGCAACTTTGGCCGATTTTCTGGATAACATTGAGAGAGAAGCTATTGTAATGCTTTTAGAGAAGACTCATTTAATAATGAACATTTATATAATATGCAGATTACCATAACTAGGATTTGGGGGGAAGTGTAGAAAACAAGATAAAATCTATGCCTTAATTATCATGGGTCAGAAATATTTTATAGGAAGCAATACATTTCATTGGTGACAGCTTTTAGGACATGCTGAGGACATATTGGTATAGATAATAGAAATAAATCCTATTTTCATAATCACTAGTGTGCCAGAGTTGAAGCAAAATTTTAAAATGTAGAAATACACTTGAAAAGATTTTATGATAAATACTAAAACTTTTTGTTTATTTTGCTTTATTTTTTAGGTTGTAGGTATTTTCGGTATATTTTAAAACAAGACCACCAAGTCTTAAGGAAGAAAATCAAGCGGATGAAGAAATCAGTGAAAAAATATAGTATTGTAAATCCAGGAATCTGATAATGAATTTTAGTTATTTTACAGTAGTAGCTACAGAGTAGTAGCTCAGTGGTTATTGAATGTATTTATGTAGTACTTTAAAGAGGTAGTTTATATGACTATAAAAATTTTATTTTTATATATAATTTTTTACTCTCAGTTATAACCACAGAAACACTCTTGCTGCCTTTGCTCTTTGTAAATATGTATATTTTCTTTTTTATAATGTTAATGTAACATTTATTAAGGGATAGTTCTTCAAGTGAAAAAATATTTGTTTAATTGTAGAGAATGGAGCTCTACAGAAGTTGCTATTTGCAGATAGTTTGCCTCTGACTACTTTGTAATAAAACATAACTTTTGGCACTGCGAAATGAATTTATATTCTTCTTTTAGATTCTGATTGTTTCATTTTGGGTATACCGCCATGAAGAAATATGTTGGGGATGAATTCTATTGATGAATTTTGAAAAGAGAAGGATTTAGAAAGGGACTCCTCTCCCTTTTGGATTAAAGACACAGCAGTTTGGGACTAAGTGACCTTCTGCTAGAAAGAGACCTTTGACTCTATAGGACTAATCTTGGTCAGAGAGATAGAGCTAGCTGTTCTTAGCTGGCACTAGCCTAACATTAAAGGCTTCTTTGTTGCTTGGCACAGCAGTCTAAGACATGCGTTAGAACCCATGTGTCCGCTCCTTTTTCTCTTGGAAATTAGGATGCAGCAGGAGCAGCTGGACAATGGAGGAAACTTGCCAATGAAATAGTGTCCCTGTGTCACACAGTAAACCCACTGGGAAAGCTTGGCCACAAGCCAACAACAGCTTTCCTGGAACATGAGTTGGGCTTTATAACATGTTGTGATAAAGTGCTTCAAAAATATCTTGGCTCTTGTATATTTACTGTTCATATAACCAGTAATTGAGTTCCATGAAGGCTCATTAACTTCAGAGCAAGTCCAGTATTTAGTTGGCAAACCACATATTTTGTCCATTGGCTTATATTTCTATTAAGCCATCTGTAAGAAAATCGGGGGACAAATTGTGCTTTGTCAAAAATATATCTCAATATTATATACTTAGAAAGATTTATCAATATAGAAATAACTAACCTTATAACGTGCATATAAAACAAGTAGGTGTTCCACAGAACCAAAATAAACCACGTTCAAGCTACCACATGAATAGGGCTGGCTTTACTGCTGAAAGTCGATTGGGTTGTATAAGAGTTCTGTGGAAGATCAATATTATGGGAATGAAATTCCTAAACGTAGACAAACTTTCAAAGCATAGGCCAAAATCGCCAGAGAATCCACCCCTTGAAACCTTTAGTCAGAAGCTGTAAAATAGAATTTATGAATTATCATAACTAATAAGATGAGAATTTTAAAAATGAGTAGATGCAGTTCTTGTTTGTCACACAAAGTTCAGTTTCTTAGAATTTTTATACCAAATGTTCATATTTAATTGATAAGAGCAGTGTGATTCAGCACCTGTGAAACTTGTTTTAGGTCCACTGAAGTTAAAACCATGAATAATAGTAATAGCCAAAATTTATCAGGCACTGTGGAGTTTACATTTCATTCTATTACCACCACAATTCTAGGAATTTTACCTATCTTACCAAGAAAGGTTCTTGGAGATGAAATAATTTACCAAAGCCACAGCTAGGAGGTGTCACCAGGACCCTAACCCAATCAGTGTGGTTCTGAAGATCACTCTCAGTTACTGTTTGTACTATCTTTTGGCCTAGTCAGTATTTACAACAGATTACTGAGCTAGGTAGCAAGGAAAAGAATAGAGGAGACCTATGACCTGGAGGCTGTTGACTCAAGCAAAACCAGTCCTCACTCTGGCCAGCATGGTAGGCTACCTGCACTGTCCTCACTGTTTCCTACACAGCCTCTTATCAAATCATCACATTGTTTAATTACTTATTTCTCACTAGTAGACTTAGTCATCTCCATCACACCAACACCTGACAGGATTTCTAGCTTCTTAAATAGTCATTGAGTTGAACTGAATGAAAATTTGTAAAAGTTATTGACGAGGTATGCCTATCCCTAGGAAATAATATCTTGGTACATTTATGTTGAGCGTAGAGCCCTGAGAGACTGTTGGGTTTGAATCCTGGGTTCATAATTTGGTAATTCTTTGACTTCTTGGACAAGTTACTAGAATAGAGGCACTAGGATATCTCATTGGATTGCTATGAAGAGTAAAAGAAATACAGTCAATGCGTAGGATAATAATTATTGATTAATAAATTTTAACTACAGGTCAGGTATCCCTAATCTGAAAATCTGAAATCTAAATTTCTCTAAAATCCAAAACTTCTTGAGTATGCCAACATGATGCTTAAAGGAAATGCTCATTGGAGCATTTCAGATTTTCGGATTAATGATGTTCAGTCAGTTAAGTATATTATAAATCTGAATCTGAAAAAATTCTGAAATTAGAAACACTTCTGATCCCAAGCACTTGGCATAAGGGCTATTTGACCTGTAAGACACCCTAAGCAACAAGAACTAAATGAGGAAAATTTAAAGTTGTCTTGTTTTCTCCTGGAAACCTCTGAATGTATATATTTAAAATGTACAACTTCATGTTTTCATCTACATATGCACTATGAAATGATCACTACAATCAAGTTAATTGATAGATCCATTACCTCCACCATTTTGTGTGTCAGTGCATGGTGAGAAGATTTAAATTCTGTCTTCTTAACAAATTACAAGTATGCTGTACAATAACTTATTATCATCACCCGGTTGTACATAAGATTTCCAGAAATTATTCATCTTGTATTGTACACTAAAACTTTGTACTATTTGACCAACATCACTCCATTTTCTTTCTCCCAGCCCCTGGTAACCACTATCTTACTCTCTGCTTCTATGGATTTGACTCTTAGATTTAATGACTGGGTACCATAGTTCATGCCTGTAATCTCAATACTCTGGGAGGCTGAGGTGGGAGAAACTCTCGAGCCCAGGAGTTCAAAGACCAGCCTAGGCAACATAGTGAGACCTTGTCTCTACAAAAAACTCAAAAAAAATTAGCCAGTTGTGGTGGCGTGTCCCTGTAGTCCTAGCTACTCAGGAGGCTGAGGCAGGGGGATTCTTGAGCCCTGGAAGTTGAGACTGTGGTAAGCCAGAATTGTGCCACTGTACTCCCTCCAGCGCTGGCAACAGAATCAAGACTGGCTTAAAAAGAGAGAAAAAAAAAGATTTCACATATAAACTAGATCATACAGTATTTCTCTTTCTGTTGTCTTGCTTATTTTGCTTAGCATAATGTCCTCCAGGATCATCCATGTTGTCCCAATAGCAGAATTTCCTTTTTTAAGGCTGAATAATATTCCATTGTATTTATATACATACCACTTTGACCTATTCATCAATGAAAGAACATTCAGATTGTTTCGTATCTTGGTGGTAGGGAGCAATGCAGTGAACATAAGAATACAGGTATCTCTTTACAATCCTGATTTCAATTTCTTTGAATATATATACTCAGATCTATTTTCAGTTTGGTGGGGAACCTCCATACTGTTTTCTGTAATTTACATTCCCACCAGCAGTGTACAAGGGCTCCCTTTCCTTCACATCCTCATCAGTACTTTGACTTTGATACTATCCATCCTAACAGGTGTGAGGTGATAATCTCAATGCAGTTTTGATTTGCATTTTCCTCACAACTACAGACGTTGAGCACCTTTTCATATACCTGTTAGACACTCGGATTTCTTTTTTTTTTTTGAGAAGTGTCTGTTTAGTTCCTTTGCCCATTTTAAAAATTGGCTTATTTATATGGTATTGAGTTGTATGAGTTCCTTAAATATTCTAGATATTAGCCCCTTAATTGATGAATTATCTGTTATGGAATGACATCTTAAAATGGCTACACCCCAACCCTGTCTCTCCTCAGGAAAGAAAAGGAGAAATTAAAGGTCTATGGATTTAGAAAGGCTTGGGTTTAAATTTCAGCATTACTGAAGCCCCCCACCTAACTGAGTCTCATGCTTATTCTGTAAAGTGGAGTGGCCTGAGGAAGGCAGATATAAAATGTTTAGCATGGGTCCAGTATATGGTTTTTCTCAACAAATGGAACATTCTACATCTGCATTTTTTAAAAAGGAAAACGAAAAAATAAACCAGGTAGGTGTGCTCTTTTGGGTCTAATTATTTACTCATATTTACAACACAAGGGCCTTTTCTGCTGTATTGAATTAGAGTATTTATATTTTAAATATTTTGAGAGAAAACAAGAAACATGCTTAATGGATGTGGTCTATAAATCATGACTAGCATCCTCTGAATAAGTTAATTTAAAAAAATAAATCTTAAAACTTCCCTTTTCTTTTTTCAAAGATTCATACTTCTAAAAGAATCAGCCTCCACAGCTGGGCGCCGTGGCTCACGGCTGTAAATTCTAGCACTTTGGGAGTCCTGAGTCCAGGGATTTGAAACCAGCCTGGGCAACTTGGCAAGACCTTGTCTCTACAATAAAAAAATTAGCCAGGCATGGTGGCATGTGCCTGTGGTTCCAGCTACTTGGAAGGCTGAGGCGGAAGGATCATCAGAGCCCAACAGGTTGAGGTTGCAGTGGCCATGAGCGTGTCACTGTATAAAGGCCTTCTCCACTTGTCTTTATGGTTATGAAGGCAGCTCTTTAATTTGTTTTTGCCCATCAGTCCCATAGTGATGCCACTGCTAGTTGTTTATTTACAAATGCCATCATGCCCGTAACAGTATTTCTCAGATAATCTCGTCAGTATGACTGAGTCTTCAGTCAACAACGCTCTTCAGTAGCTGCATTTGGCACAACTGTTTCTAAATGAAGAACAAGAAAAAGTGATTACTTTCATTCTCTTTGGGTACAAGTTGGAATGCAAGAGATCTGGGCTGTAATTCAGAACTTCTGAATTTTATTGCCATTTTCCGTTTATCTAAAGTGGAACCCTGAAGTATTTCACTGAACCTCTCTGAGACCTAATTCACTCAGACATACACTGGTAATATGATACCTACCTTGCTTACCTAAGAGAATTATTGTGAAGATCAGATGAGATACAACGTGAGAAAATACTTTGTAAACCGTAATGCACAATACCAATGAAAGAGTTATACTTCCCTAATCTTGAGTATATCTGGTCATCTGTGGGAGGGAGTTAGTTTGAAGGCAGAGAGAAATCAGTAAACTATGATAAACTACTGAGCTAGAACATTTCTTTTTCTGTTTTTTCTATTCTGCTCCATGACCTGATTCTAGGATAAACACAACTCTCAACCTTTCAACATTACTTTTAAAAAGGCACTTGTCATATGAAACCATGTGTGTGTGTGTGTGTGTGTGTGTGTGTGTGTGTGTGTGTTTTGCGTGCATGCGTGTTAGTGCTGTGGGTTCAATTGTGTCACCTACAAAAAGAATTGTTGAAGTCCAAACTCCTAGTACCTTAGAATGTGACCTTAATTGGGGATCGTTTTTACAGAGATAATCAAGTTAAAATGAGGTCAATATGGTGGGCCCTATTCCAGTATGACTGGTGTCCTTATAAAAAAGAAACCTGACATGAACACAGGGAGAAAGAATGCCATATGAACATGATGTCAGAGATTGGGGTGATGCATCTACAATTCACAGAATGCAAGGTTAGTGGAAAACCCCAAAGAGCTAGGGGAGAGGCACAGAGAGCCTCCCTCATGGCCCCCGAAGGAAGCAACCCTGCCAACACTTTGATCTTAGACTTCTGGGCTCCAGTACTGTGAGCCAACATATTTCTGTTGGTTAAGCCACCCAGTTTGTGGTACTTTGTTATGGCAGCCCTAGCAACTAAAACAATAATGTTTTAAAAGATTGTGTTTGCTTCAAAAGTGGGAGCTAAAGTGATTTCAGATACTCAGTCTGATCCTAGTTTAGTTCCAGACTTATTATCTAAGTTTACCTAACACTCAGTCAAAATTTACTTTTTTATTCTTTTCTACCTGTACCTTATCTAAGAGTCCCGTTCAACTTTCATTAACATATTTTTACTCCCCTCTGGCCTGATGCCAGCTCTCCATCCTTGGAATCGCTAATGGCAGTTTGCTCCTCCCTTACTGTTATCTTAATGGAATCTGTCTTGTATTATTTGGATATTTTAAAATACTTTTTTCTCAGAGGATAGACTTGGAAAAAGTTTGTTTTAAAAGTCAGTTTTCTGTTAAGCATTCCTCTTCTAGCATGATACTTTGCACATAATAATACGTATTTATTGAATAGACACTGACATCTATTGTAAAATTGATTGTTGCATGATTATTATCTAATCAAACATATAATTATATCTGAAATGTTATGCAGTATCATCTGAAATATTACACATTTTAATAATCAGAAACTCATGCTGTCACTTTGATGAGATCCTGCTAGCTGATCATTCTCTGCTAATCTTGCAATGACTAGGCTCCAAACAATAAGATCTCCATATTTTTCATGACATAAGGAAAACATATAAATGTCAGTAGAAGATCAGAATATATTCTTATGCATCCAGGAATTGGGAGAATGCACTCATTCTTACACATCCTAGAGTCAGATGGTGACCTCCCATTTCTGAGAAGGCAATGGTGGCTGTGAATTCATGGGCTGATGTTAGTCCAAGTGTTATTCCTCTTGCTCAAGGCTTCCAGAGCAGTGACATTATCTGACCTTTGTGCAAACAACCCAGAGGAAACAACACAGTCACCAGTGAATCATGGATAACATGTCACAAGCACCCCTCAACTAGGTATGATATTGAACTGCACAAATAGGAAAACAGGTCAGTGCTGGCAATCATTCTGACCATTCCCACCTCCTGGCTTTTCCCATAGTTACAAAGATTATAAAGATTTTGTTTGTCTTTTTTTTTTGAGTCGGAGTCTCACTCTGTTGCCCAGGCTGGAGTGCAGTGACCTGCTCACAGCCACCCCAGCGTTGTCCTGCTTGGCTCTGGGGATCCTTCCACCTCAGCAATCCAAGTAGCCAGAAACACAGGTGTGTGCTACCACACCCGGCTAATATTTTTAATTTATTGTAGAGATGAGGTCTCGTCAAGTTGCCCGGGCTGGTCTAGAACCCATGGACTCAGGCAATCCACTCACCTTGGCCTCCCAAAGTGCTGGGATTACAGGCTGAGCCACCAAGCCCGGCCTTTTGTTTGTCTTTTAAATGCTGTTGGGGTTTCATAATCCAGAACATCATGAATACAGAGTCGGCTAGATTGAGGCTCACAGTCCCCTCTTGACATCCTGGCAGATGCTGTTTCTGGTAATGAGTGGAACAGCCAGGGAAGGTAAAGGTGCCCTCCTAGAAGCACATCTGGAACAAGAAGTAACTTGAATTTCATTGGCAGTTCAAAAGGAAGTTTTTGCCAGTAAAGAAATTTCAGGGTGGACTAGATCATGGAAAATACTGAGCTCGGGTACCAAATGTCCGCATGGATCTATGCCTCTGATCATGCCTCTGGATTTAGGGCTGTGTGAGTTTGGGGCTTCATGTCCTTCATTCACTCATTCAAGGAATATTTATTGAAGGCCTATTGTGTACAAGGGACATGTGCAAAGCAAAAGCCATTTAAAAAAATGAATGCTGGAGCATATAAGAAGTGAGGAGGAGAGCCCCTAAAGCAGATATAGATTTGGCAAAAATAACCCAGACATCCTGTGCTTCCTGATGAAATTGTCCCAAACAGTCCTTGTTGACTCCTTATTTTCACTGGGCCACACTCCTGCTATTGTCTAAATGTGTTTCCTAAAATTCATATGTTGAAAGTTAATCCCCACAGAAACAAACAGCTGAGTACCACATGTTCTCACTCATAAGTGGACCCTGAACAATTATCATATTATAAAAAAGGGATTGGCAGTAGTGGGAAACTGCCAAGGAAGGGGGGTGCATACTTCATCAATAAAGGTACCTGATCTCAAACCAGGTGAAGTGGGGACCAAAGTGAGGCCCAAACTTTACCTGTACAATGACCATTTGTATACCTAACCCTGAATTGTACTCCACATCTTTAAAATAAAAATTTTTTAAAATAATATTTTATAGAGTTAAAAAAATAAAACTGAAAAAAAAAAGAAACTTAATCCCAGTGTGATGATATTAAGAGGTGGGATCTTTAGGCGGTGACTAAGTCATGAAGGATCCTTATAAATGCCTTGAGGGAGGTTTGTTCCCTTCTGTTCCTTCTGCTATGTGAGGGTGCAGCAACTAGAGACCATCAGTGAGGAACAAGGTCCTCACCAGATACAGCTTGCTGGTATCTTTTTTTGTTTTCTTTCTCACAGATGGTCTTGCTCTGTCCTCTAAGCTGGAGTTCCATGGTGCAATTGTGGCTTATTGCAGCCTAAAATTCCTGGGCTCAAGGGGATCCTCTTACCTCATGAGTAGCTGGGACTATAGGTATATACCATCACACTCAGCTATTTTTTTGTATTTTTTGTGAAGACAGGATTCTGTGTTGCCCAAGCTGGTCTCAAACTCCTAGCCTCAAGTGATCCTCCCACTTTGACCTCCCCAAATGCTGGGATTAGAAGTGTGGACCACTGTGCCTGGCCCCGATGGCATCTTGATCTTGGACTTCCCAACGTCCAGAACGGTGAGCAATAAATTTCTATGATTTATAATTTATTGCCTGATTGTGGGGGCTCAAGACCAGCCTGGGCAACTTGGTGAGACCTCATCTCTACAATAAATCACAAAAACTAGCCTGGCATGGTGGCGTGCATCTGTAGTTCCAGCTACTTGGAAGGCTGAGGCGGAAGGATCACCTAAACCCAGCAGGTCGAGGCTGTGGTGGCGGTGAGTGCCCCACTGCACTCCAGCCTGGATGACAGAGTGACACTCCAACTAAAAAAAAAAAAAAAAAAATCCGTGGTGTTTTGTTATAGCATGTGGACTGACTAAGACACTCTTCTTTTTCCTTTATGCTCTCCTCTTTCCTCTCCTTGGTCTTTGCTATGGAGGCGAGATTCATGGCATACCCTCTCTTCCTACCATGCCAAACACACGCCTTTCAGGAGCCATGCAGCACTTCTGCCTCCCGCCATGCCACTTCTATCTCCCCTCCACCCCTGGGGTGCTCTTTAGTACTGCAGGAATGCTTGAAGCGTGCCTTCCACAGAGTCTGATGTCTGGGACCATGTAATTAATGTGTGGTGTTCTCATGATGACTCTGGGCTGCTCTGCCTGGGAAGAAACAGTCAACAAGTGAGAATTTCCTGGCCTTCCTGCACAGCAGGGATTATTCGCAGCCTTAATCAATCACAGAACCTCTGCCATTGACACCATTGCACTTTTTGGCTAAGCAACCATGTGCCCCCATAACACAGCACTGGGGTGGACACTTGTGCTGACTTCACGTTTAGATGGGATAAGAGGGGATAGGGTCCCCTCCCACTGTTTCACAAGGGATGATTAACCTACCAGGGTCACAGAAGGGACACTGCTCAGAATCCACCTCAGTGAACCTGGTGGAGGGAGGAGGAGAAGAGAAGGAAGAGAAAACGGGGTGGGCTGTGGGGAGGAAGAGAGGGAGGGAACTTGGGCAGAGCAGGGAAGCCAACCTGAGCAAACACAGCAGCCTGAGTGTTCCCAAAGCCAAAATGCTGGGAAGGTCCATTCCTAGTCTGCGAGGCGGTCTGAGCTGCCGGGGCCCCTGGCTCTCTTCAGGCAGTTTCTGCTTCTGCCTCACATTCTTACTGGGTCAGATGGGCTTGCTACAGGGACACCCCCAGTGCCTGGATTACAGGCCCCCCTTCCAGCCTCCCCTGCACCTGGAGTTTTGCTCTGACTATGAGTCCTTTGGCTGCTGTGACCAGTACAAGGACCGCCGCATTGCTGCCCGATACTGGGACATCATGGAATACTTTGATCTGAAGAGCCATGAGCTGTGTGGAGGTTATATTAAAGACATCCTTTGTCAGGTAGGTCTGAGCATAACCTTGAGGGAAGTGAAAAGTGCCTTCCATCCCTGGTGGTTGGGGGTACTGGGCTGCATGGTGTGGGTGCTGGGGGAAAGATGCTTGGGGTACCCAGCCCCTCAGAAGTTCACCTGCCAGGTGCCTCACCTTGGAGCTGCGGCTTTGGACAGGCACACTGAGGTGAGAGTGTGCTGAGTTTGGTTTCCATGGGTTCTCCAAAGCTTTCCCTCTGGGGTTCTGCTGGCCCTGATTTTCCCCTAGACCTCGGGAGAATGAGAATAATCATTATGGAGCACTCAGAACAGCCATTGTTGGCATCCTCCTTGCAGGGCTTGGATAGCTGGACACTTACACCCATGACATTTACATTTATGGAGTGAGTAAGCGATGGAGTAATGGCATCTGCTGGAGTGCAGTCCTCACTCATCTGAGTGATTTGTGCAAGGGGGGTCTCTTTTGTGAGGATGATGGTAGCAGGGATTGGAAGACTCTCTCCAGAGTCCTGTCTGCCCAGTATTCCAGAGCTGGACGAGAGAACTTTAAGCTGCTGAGTGGTAATGACTCACAGAGTTTCTTATTCCAGTGCCAAAATCCACATCCCTGGGAGGCATTGCCTTAGTGGAGTCCAGCCTGAAAACAGTGGGTGCAGGCTGAACATATCTACCTTGTGGGAAAAGGATGTTCAGGGGTGCAAGGGCAGGAGGTCAGCGCTGGAGGGTGCATGGGGAGGAGAAGTGCTTTAATGATGTGTTTGTTTGTTTTTTTTTTGAGTTGGAGTCTCACTCTGTCACCCAGACTGGAGTGCAGTGGCCACTTCTGGCCACTGCAGCCTCGACCTGCTGGGCTCCGGCGATCCTTGCGCCTCAGTCTTCCAAGTAGCTGGAACTACAGGAGCGTGCTACCACGCCTGGCTAATTTTTTGAATTATTGTAGAGATGAGGGCTCGCCAAGTTGCCCAGGCGGGTCTCGAACCCGTGAGCTCAGGCAATCCACTCACCTCAGCCTCCCAAAGCGCGGGATTACCGGCTGAGCCACTGAGCCCGGCTGATGATGTGTTGAAGGTGAAAGATAGGAAGTCCAGGCAGATTTTTTAATCTGAGACCCTCTTGGGCATATTGGCACAATTACTTGGCTATCCTTGGGCTACTCTTCATGACTCCTACTGCCACTATTCTGGAGACACTGGCCACCCCAACTCCCCATGCAGGGCACAGAATAGTTAACTGAGCTTCTCAGAGTTTAGGTGGAATTATGGCTGAGCCTGGCACAGAAGCCAGCCACCTGGGTGGCACTGCCTGGGGCTGTACGCTGTCGTCTTGGCACTGTCTCTCGGCTGTTTCCAAGAGAATTAACTCTGAGATAACCATTTGGGTGGAAGCTGAGCTTTTATGAGCAGCACTGAGACTATTTACTTCTGAGATCTCCCCTTGCAGAAATGTCTTCTTTTCCTCCTTCCCTCTTGCAGAAGGTTTCAGAAAGCCAATGCCAGCAGCTCTCTTGTTTTCGGGATTTGTGGAATAAGAATAATTTCAGCCAAACAACCTGAAATTATTATTAACAAGTACGTGTCTACTTGTTAAAATGTACAAGGCCTTCTTTTTCCCCCTGCAGATGTGATGCGTACCCAGCAACAATTCTACAGGCAGTTATTATAACCCCCAGTTAACTGATGAGGAATCAGGAGTTTTAAATGACTTATTCAAACAGTCTTGGGGCATGGGTCTAGGTGCTCAGACTCCCAGTCTTGTGCCTTTTGATCACACTATGCTGAAGTATAGTAACAACAGCACTGACCCATTTTCTTGATGGTTTTCTGAGCACCTGCAAGTGCATGCTCCACTAGAACAGAGACTTCGTGCATTTCTCTCACTGCTGTGTCACAATCAATGCACTGGCACACTAGAGAGACTCCATAGGAGGGTCACTTGAGAGAGACTCTTCGTGGGCTTTATTTCTTTCGCCCTTAAAGTAGGGGAACATATGTTGAGTTGCCGAGCTAACTGAGTAAAAGCAACTTTGCAAACTCTAAATGACTGCATAAGAGTATGCCATGGAGGGGTTCTATTTCCATAGGCCCCTTGTAGTCCCTGGTATTTCGTCCTTATTCCAGTTTCCTCTCTCTTTTTCCCACTTTCCAAGAGGGGACAGAGTTCATAAGGGGACACTTAAGAACAGGTCATGTTACTTCTTGGTAGCAGCTCTGACAAATTGTCCTGAATGGAAACAGTTCAAGAGAGCCTCTGTGAGTCTGTAGGCTCCTTCCTCCTCTCCCCAGTGACCCGGAGCTTGCTCTGCAATCTACAGTCAGGGGAAATGAGAGAACATGGAACTCACACACACATGAAGAGCGCAGCTCTTCCCTTTGTGACATGATGGTACAGGCCAGCTGGTGATCAGAAGAGGTATCTTAGGCTGGTGGATTCTGCCCTACTCCGCAGCCCCTTTAAGCCAGGCTTTCTTCCTAATTTCAGTTGCCTTTGTCTTCCTGGAAGTTTTCTTGTCTGCCCACCATATTCTGTTTTCCTCCTACAACATATTATAGTCTAAGATGGTCTGAGTAGCAGAAACTCCTGTGAGCGTATGGTCCTCATATGTTTGTGTAAAGAGAAATTATACTGCCTGCTAGTCACAATTCAGGTGTGCATAGCTTCCAGCATGGTCCTTTGCATATATAAAACACTTAAATATTTTGAATAAATAAGTGAAGAGATTGCTGGATGCCTAATCTTTGAAAGTGACACAGCGTGTGTTCATTTTGATAATTTTGCTTTTAATTGTAAAATATTTTTAAAATATGAAAAAGCACAGAAAATCAAATAGTTGACACTGTATATCCAACAGTCAGATTGAACAAATGTAAAACTTGTGATAAATTGCTTCATATTTGTATAAAGAAATAAAATCTTATAGATACAGCATTTATTATAAAGGGAGACTGGGCACAGTGGCTCATGCCTGTAATCCCAGTGTACTGGGAGGCCAGGAGGGTCACTTGAGCCCAAGAGATTGAGGCTGCAGTGAGCTATAACTGCGCCACTGCACTCCAGCCTAGGCGATAGAGCAGAGACTTTGTCATTTTTTTTTAAGAAAAAAGAAAAGGAAAGATTGAGAAATTTAGCACTATCTCCCATGAAAAAAAAATTCATTCATCAGTTAATAAAACTTTGTGCCAAGAACTAAGCTGAAGGGCTAGAGACAGTATAGTGAATATGAGAGATTCCCCACCCCCCACACTTTCTGTCCAGGAACATTAACTGGGTAGAAAATTTGGGTCATAGGGGAAAATGGTTTATCAGTAGTTGATAACAAAACTTAAGAATGCTGATTTTTTTTTTCCCACACCACTTTTTTTTCCTCCTAACTTAAAAAGGGAGACAAGCCCATTGCCTGTCTGACTGCTGAGACTGAGGTTCCTTTTCTTTTCTAGGAGTGCTCGCCCTATGCAGCGCACCTCTACGATGCTGAGAACCCTCAGACACCCCTCCGGAACCTTCCTGGCCTCTGCTCTGACTACTGCTCTGCATTCCATTCTAGTTGCCACTCCGCTATCTCCCTGCTGACCAATGACCGTGGCCTCCAGGAGTTCCAAGGAAAGGATGGTACCCGTTTTTGCCACCTCCTTAACCTTCCTGACAAGGACTATTGCTTCCCCAATGTCCTGAGAAATGACTATCTCAACCGCAACTTGGGTGTGGTGGCCAAGGACCATCAGGGCTGCCTGCAGCTCTGCCTGACTGAGGTGGCCAATGGGCTGAGGAACCCCGTCTCTATGGTCCATGCTGGAGATGGCACCCATCGCTTCTTTGTTGCTGAGCAGATAGGAGTTGTGTGGGTCTATCTCCCGGATGGGAGTCGCCTGGAACAACCCTTCTTGGACCTCAAGAACATCGTGTTGACCACTCCATGGATTGGGGATGAGAGAGGCTTCTTGGGCTTGGCTTTCCACCCCAAATTCCACCACAATCGCAAGTTCTATATTTATTATTCATGCCTGGGCAAGAAGAAGGTAGAAAAGATACGGATTAGTGAGATGAAGGTTTCTCGGGCTGATCCCAACAAAGCTGACCTGAAATCAGAGAGGTAGGCACTCACGAGAATTTGTAACTTGGCACTGTGTTCCAAAATAATTCCAGTCAGTCATCTGAGATGATAGAGGGGAACTTGACTGGCTTTATAGCACTAGCTTAAAATGTTCAGAAAGGACTCATTGTTGATTGAGGACAGCTCAAGTTAGACTCTTGAGTAAAGTCACTTGATGGGGGTATTACCATCACCTCACCAGTACCCTAAATAGAGCCATATTTGCTTGTCTTCACTGAGGGTAAGCAAGGACTAGCAGTCATAGGGTTCGAGAAATGATTATAAGTCATATCAATATATTAAATATAAAGGCAACCTCTGATTATTGTTTGGTCATTGGATCCCAGACCCTTGATCTTGGATGTTGGATCTCTCCCCTTAGAGTGAGACCCTGATATAGTATATTTGAGAAGATGGCACAAGGTCATCAAGTTATTGATGCATGGTCAGAAGAAAACTTAGTTCTAATTGACCCCAAGCTCATGCTTCTTCCACTTTACCACCTCTGCCTTCTTTCCTTCTTTCTGCCTTGTCTCTTTTCCTATTATTAATAGGTTGATGATTAGAAAGAGCATGAAGAACTGATAGAGTAATCCCTGCTAAGTTGCTCAAAGGACAGAATGGAGAGTTCTGGTAGAGCAGAGAGTAAGTGCAAGACCTAGAAAAGGATGATTGTTACCCTGGCTGAATCTATAGCTCATGAAGTCATGGTATGAAAGAAAAATGATCCAGAAGGAGTCATACCAGAAAATATGGGGCATCTCAGAGCCCCAAAACTACCCACTTTGCAATCCTTGGAAACTCAGAAGCAGGTCTTGGCCAGTTTGACATATCTTGATGACTTAAACCAGTCGTCTTTGGCTATCTCAAGAAGACACAGTTTCAGCTTGTATCAAAACCTAATGCATGGTTTCTTTTTCTCTTCCAGGGTCATCATGGAGATAGAAGAACCAGCCTCAAATCATAATGGTGGACAACTTCTCTTTGGCCTGGATGGCTTTATGTACATATTTACTGGAGATGGCGGACAAGCTGGGGACCCCTTTGGCACATTTGGGAATGCTCAGAACAAGTAAGCTAGATGGAGGCCGGGCCCCTGTCCCTTTAGTGTGGGCCCTGGTGCAGTGTTTTTGAGAAAATGGTGTCAAACCCAAATTGCACTCTGCAAGGTGTGGTCCCTTTTATTGAGACAAACAGGGAGACTGTTTAGTTTCCCGTCCTATAAATTTCAAACTTAATGTACTTTGGTAGTTAATATTATGTATGTTCAATACAACTCTCAGTGTGCTATATAGAGAAGAATTCTGAATTTTAAATATACAGGGGGTGCTGCAAAATAAATGTATACACATTTTAAGAGATTTTATCTATGTATTACTTTACGAAGTTGAATTAGATTTCGATAGCAATGTGTAGTATGATGCTCGCTCAACCATGGTTCCACTATTTTCTTTGACCTGCCTGGCATATGGTGACTCTAGCGTTCATTTGATTAACACCATCTTTTGAGCAAATGTCATACTTAAAATGTGTATACCTTTTTTTTGGCACCCCTGTATATTAGTGGGACACTATTCACTACAGTAATCATTTATTGCAATTGAACTTAATTATATTACTGAGCACAGTGTCCCAGGCACTGTGGTAGGCCCTAGAGACACGTGAGAAGTTAGCTAGTGGGAGCCAATGTGTACTGGGTGCTTGCTGCCTGTCAGGCACTGTTCTAAATACATACATACATGTATGTATTCAAGGGCATAAGTATAATAAACTTCAAGGGCAAGAATTTTTATCTGTTGTGTTAACTGGTATATCACCACCCCCTAGAAAAGAACCTGGCACAGGTGAGCCACTCCATAGATACGCATGAAATGAATGAGTCCTATGAAGTATAAGTATTATGATAGCTATGTTACAGACAAGAAAACAGAGCATAGAGGTCACAGAGTAAGCCAGTGGCAGAATAAGAATTTCAACTCAGACAACGTGGTGCCAGAGTCCAGTGATGCTGTGTTTCCTAGATAAAGATCATGTGGTCCTTCTGCCCTTTGCACCTAGTAAGCATTTATCTCTTGTTATTCCTAGTAATAAAAATATTAAGGTTAATAATAATACAAAGTAAATATTTGTAGAATAACTACTGTCATTCAGGAATTGCTTTAAATGCTACATATGCAATAACTCATTTAACCCTACATCACAACCACACTGCAAGATAAATAACATCAATGTATTAAATATAATAGCAGCCTCATGTGCCCATTAGATCCCAGACTCTTTACCTTGGATGTGGGATTTCTCATTCTCACAAGAAGTTGTGGTGCAAGACCAACAATTACTCTCCCCTGCTTTAGAAATGAGGAAAGTGAGGCCCAGAGACCATAGTAATTGGCAGAGTAAATGAGGAAGAATTCAACTAGCTTCTTTAAAAAATTGATAGTATTAGGCCAAAGCAGAGAGAAGCTATCCTTGTAATTAAAATTAAAAATGGAAGCTGTTACTTGCTCAGGATTACATGGCACAGGATCACACCAAACTTTTGCTTAGTGGTTCTCCTTGAGCCCCAAATAGAGCAGTCTTAAGATCATGTATATTATTAAAAGAAAATCACAAGTCACGACTCCCCATGTGAGTCCCAGCAATCTCTGGGCATTGGCTGTAAGTCAGCCTTCCAGTCTTGTGCCTTTGCTTACCTGTGCCTGCCTCTTGGCCTTCTTTCTTTCAGAAGTTCCCTGCTGGGTAAAGTGTTAAGGATCGATGTGAATGGGGCAGGCTCAGATGGCAAGCGGTACCGAGTCCCTTTGGACAATCCGTTTGTTTCTGAACCAGGGGCCCATCCTGCCATCTATGCCTATGGGATTAGAAACATGTGGCGCTGTGCCGTGGACCGAGGAGACCCCACCACACGCGAGGGTCGAGGCCGGATATTCTGTGGGGACGTGGGCCAGAACAGGTTTGAAGAAGTTGACCTCATCGTCAAAGGAGGGAACTATGGCTGGAGGGCAAAGGAAGGGTTTGAATGTTATGACAAAAAGCTTTGTCACAATGCCTCTTTGGGTAAGTAGGATGCTCTCTGGGTGGTTTCTTGGATGGGTTAAGTTGGTTGGAGGTAGAGGTAAATAAAACCTGAGTGTCTTGCCCTAAAGGTTGTTTACATAGGGCCTTGCTTCTGTCCTGTGGAACAGTACTTCTCCAAGTGGTCCTCCAGCCGTTGGTACCAGAGACACCTGTGTCTGCTAAAAAAGTACATTCCTGGGCAGGCACAGTGGCTCATGGCCTGTAATCTGTGCACTTTGGGAGATTGAAGTGGGAGAATTGCTTGAGCCCAGGGAATCGAGACCAGACTGGGCAACATAGCGAGACCCTGTCTTTATATGATAAAAAAAATTAGCTGGGCATGGTGGTATGTGTCTGTAATCCCAGCTACTCAGGAGGCTGAGGTGGGAGGATTGCTTGAGCCCAGGAGTTGGAGCCTGTGGTGAGCTATGGTTGTGCCACTGCATGCCAGCTGGTGAAACAGAGTGACACCCAGACTTATTAAAAAAAAAAAAAAGTACATTCCTAGGCTCTACTTCCAACCTAATGGATCTGAATTTTGGGTGGATTAGGGGAATGGGATTGACCTAGATATCTGTATTTTTTTTTTTTTGAGTTGGATTCTCACTCTGTCGCCCAGACTGGAGTGCAGTGACCGCTCCCAGCCACCGCAGCCTTGACCCGCTGGGCTCTGGCGATCCTTCCGCCTCAGCCTTCCAAGTAACCGGAACTACAGGCCCGCGCTACCACGCCTGGCTAATTTTTTTTATTTATTGTAGAGATGAGGTCTCGCCAAGTTGCCCAGGTGGGTCTCGAATCCGCGGGCTCAGGCAATCCACTCACCTTGGCCTCCCAAAGCGCGGGATTACAGGCTGAGCCACCGAGCCCAGCTGATATCTGTATTTTAAATAAGTTACCCTATGATTTTTGGGCATACTATTTTGAGAACCACTGACAGAGAAAAATTGATGACTGTATGTTTTTATTTCCCAACTGGGACAAACCGGTAAAATGATATTCTGCATATAGTGAAGTCAGAGGACAATTCCTAAACATCAATAATCAAGATGTGCTTTAGAAACTCCACGTGGTTCAAAATTTCGGTGTTTTGACTCTATCACTATTGCTTAGTCTTTTTGTTCACTACGTTACATAGTAGTCTTAGAGACCCCCACCATATTAGTATAGTATCTGCCACAACAGCCTAGGGGAAAAACATGTGTGTGAATTTCCATAGATGGGGGAAACTTTTCGCTTCCTCTGTGTCTGTAGATAACAGTCAAGTGAGATGCTCACAAGGATTGTGGCTGATCTACTGAGAAAAATAAACATGATTAATTTGCTTGCTTGTCCTCCTGAAGACCAAGAGATAAGTGTTCTTCGCTGAATCAGGCAACTGAATTAAAAAGCCCCTTTCTTCCTCCTTGAAGCTTCCAATTTTTGGTCATGGCACTAACTCTCTTTCTTTGTTCCTGGACAGATGATGTTCTGCCAATCTATGCTTACGGCCATGCGGTGGGGAAGTCAGTCACTGGAGGTTATGTCTACCGTGGGTGTGAATCTCCAAATCTCAATGGCCTCTACATCTTTGGGGACTTTATGAGTGGGTAAGGAAGGGTTGATGTCCTCTCTTCCTTTTTTATTTTGACATTTTTACTGAGATATAACTTTTAAAAAATTATTTTTGTAGTATTTATTGGACAAGAAATTGGTTTATTATATAGGTGGATCTGTAAAATAGTTATGTTTAAAACATTTTGAAATAAATAGATATGCATAAAATAGAGGTATAACATATATAGTGAAATAAAATCTCTTAAGAGTCTGATTGTATAAAGTTTTACAAATGTTTGAGTTTGTTTTTATTTTAAAGAAATTATCTTTTGGAGAGCAGGCCCCTTGTAGTATACTCAAAACTTGTTCCTCTATATTAAACGATCAACCAAAGTTTTTTATCTGGACGTTTTGAGAAGGTTGTTTCACGATTTGCAGAAGAAATGTCCTCAGTTGTGACAAACAGGTGTCTGGTTCTTCCACCATGACTACACACCTGCCCTTACTGCACTGAGTATTCAGTAGTTTTTGACCAAAAATGGCATGCCCTCCATGCCCCACCCTCCTTATTCTCCCAATCTTGCCCTGGGTGACTTTAAAAAAAAATGTTTCCCTGGATGAAAAAGGTTCTCAAAGGAATCATTTTGCTGATGTGAAGAGCAGGGAAAAAAAAAAAAAAAAAAAACGCCAAACAAACAAAAACAGCAGAAGCACTAAGAGGCATCACAGTTGACAAGTTCAAAATCTGTTTTGAGCAGTGAAAAAAGTGTCTCAATAGAGAGTAGTTTTAAGGTGACTGAATTTTAAACATGTAAGAATACATAACTTTTTATAAATAAATTCCATTTTTTGGTCCCTCTTATATATACTATATACTGTATATCACCAACTATAGCAAGATGCAGAACATTTTCACCACACTGAAAGGTTTCTTCTTGACTATTGCCTGTTAATACTATTCCTACCTTCCTCCCTCCCTCCTTCCCTCTCTCTTATACATACACACACACACACACACACACACACACACACACACCAGCCAGAAGTACCTACTCTCACCACAGATTAGTTTTGCTTTTGGAACTTTATATATGTGTGTGTGTGGAACTTTATATACTCTTCTTTTTGTGCCTGGCTTCTTTCATTCAATGATGTCTGTGGGATTAATCAATGTTGTTGCATGTATCAGTAGTTTGTCTTTGTATTGCTTTATAATATTCAGTTGTTTGAATAGACTATAATTTAGTTATCTATTTTCTGTATTGTTGATGGCTAATTTTTTTATTTTTGTAGAGATGAGGTCTTGCAATGTTGCCCAGGTTGGTCTCAAACTCCTGGGCTCAAGTGACCCTCTCAACTTTGCCTCTCTAAGTGCTGGGATTACAGGCATGAGCTACTGTACCTGGACTAATATTTCTTGTTTAATGGGTCTATAGTGATAAATTATTTTCACCTTTGCAATCTTTATTTTGCCTTGATTTTTGAAAAATATTTTCACTAGATGTAGAATTCTATGTTGACATGTTTTTCTTTATTTCTTTAAAGAAAGCTTGCCCCACTATTTTGTGGCTTGCATCATTTCTAATGAGAAATCAGCTGTCACCCTTATATTTGCTCCTTCGTACATAATGTGAAGTTTTTTCCTCTGTTTTTAAGATTTTTTTCTTTATTGTTGGTTTTGTTCAATTTCATTAAGGTATGCTTTGGTTTCATCTTATTTATATTTCTTGTGCTTGGAGCTAGTTGCAGTTATTGGATCTGTGAGTTTATAACTTTCGCTAAATATGGAAAGTTTTTGGTCATTATTTTTTCAATTTTTTCTGTTTTTCCACTCCCTTTCTCTCTTTTTATCTGGAGACTCTAATTACATGTATATCAGGGCTGCTTATTGTTTTCCCACAGTTCATTGATGATCTATGCATATTTACATTTTTAAAAATCTGTGTTTCATTTTTGAATAGTTTCTGTTGCTGTGTCTTAGTTTATGAATCTTCTGTAATGTCTAAACCAGCCATTCATCCCAGCTCTGTGTGTGTGTGTGTGTGTGTGTGTGTGTGTGTGTGTATGAATGTATTTTAAAAATCTTATACATTTTATTCATTGTATTTTTCACCTCTGGAAACTTGATTTGAGTCTTTTTTATTTGTTCTATGTCTCTACTTAACTTTTTGAACATGAAATAAAGCAAGAGTCATGTTTTAATGTTCTTGTCTGCTAATTTTAACATCTGTATCAGTTCTATGTCAATTTTGATTGACTGATTTTACTCTTTATTATGGGTTGTATTTTCCTCCTTCACTTGCCTACTAATTTTTTACTGGATGCCAGAAATTATTAATCTAACATCATAGATGCTGAATATTTTTATATTCCTATAAATATTTTTTATTTTTGTTCTGGACCACAATTAGGTTACTTGGGAGTAGTTTGATCCT
This sequence comes from Tarsius wallacei, assembly GCA_963574415.1. NCBI lineage: Eukaryota > Metazoa > Chordata > Mammalia > Primates > Tarsiidae > Tarsius > Tarsius wallacei. The sequence continues at coordinate 27,943 of CAUYQG010058448.1, forward strand.
TTCAGGTTTTGCCATTAATACTTGTTGAGCAGGTCAAAAGTGGTGCTTTTTCTAGAGCTTTCTACTGCTCACTAATGAAGCAAGACTTCCTGAGAATGCCACCAATGCCCTGTGAATTATGTACTTAAACCATTCCTGACCCTTTGCCAATGCCAGGTACTTTTCTTCAGTTATTTCTAATTCTTCAGATTTTTTTCCTCTAATTATCTCCCTTGCTTTTTATTAGGTAGTTTCCTTGCATTTATCTGTTTTTGAGAATGCTGATAAATTTTTGAGGGGAATTTGAGTTCATTCTCTGAGCAGTTTTCTTCTCTCCAATATTTGTCCTGCAAACTCTTACTGCATTGGTCTCCTGGACTCTCACCAATTCTTTTCAGCTCAACAAGTCTTCTGAACTTTGCCTGTGTTTTCCCTCCTTGTGCTGGAAACTCTTCTAAGGTAATAAGCTGGAACAAATATAGGGCTCACCTTTTTGTTTCCTGTTTCTCAGTGAATACACTCCTACATTGCCTGATCTTCAGGGTCTTTTAAGTCATTTTATTCTATTTTGTGCAGCTTTTTGGCCATTTAGGATGGGAGGCTAAATATTTTTCCTATTATTCCATCTTAGTTAGAAAGGATGTTATATTTTCATGCTGCAATTCTTGCTTACAGAGATGGGATAGACTTACTAATTGGCTAGGTCTTTTATAACCACTTATTAGATCTTTGGGATATCTTTGTTCTTTTTTCCCCCAAAATCCCCACCCCCATGCATATCACTTGATTAATAAACAATGGGTTTGGGTATCTTTGTTTCCACAAAACTTTCTAGGTGACTCTGATGAGTGCCCTGGGTTTACCCAACTTCCTTTTCCCTTTCTTCTAACAACCTTCTTTTAATTCAGATAGATGACAGAGAGATATGACACATCTATCTACTATAATAATAATTAAAATAACAGCTAGTACTTTTTGAATCTTTAATATATTCTGGGAACAATAAAATTAGCATATTAGTTTATTTAACCTTTACAACTTTCTCCTATGGTAAATTATGTTATCACTCCCCATGTTAAAAATGGGGAAACTGAGGCTTAACGATATCGTGGAACTAGCCACAGGTCACACAAATAAAAATAAGATTGGTATTTTGTAATGGTGCCACTTTTGCATGGCACTCCTTTTATAATCAAAAACGAGCTGCCTAGGGCAAATGGTTGATTGCAGTGTCTCTGAAGCAGCTTCTTTGGTTCAGCTTTTTTTGTTCTTGGGGGCAGTTATTGATTTCTTTATGGAAGACCCAGCCCTAGTACTCAAGGGTCCCTGATTCTAGGATAAAAAGTATCCTACAGGGTGAAAATTTGGATTTCTAAAATATAAGCTTTTCTTTTTCATCTAGTCAACTTATGGCTTTGCAGGAAGATAGAAAAACCAAGAAATGGAAGAAGCAGGACATTTGCCTGGGCAGCACCACTTCCTGTGCCTTCCCAGGGCTAATCAGCACCTATAGCAAGTTCATCATCTCCTTTGCTGAAGATGAGGCAGGTAACAAATGTACAGGGTTATGTGATTTCTGCTTATTGAAAGTTTGGTAATCACAGACATTGACTGAATGGTAATTACCACGTCTACTATTATAAGTATCATTTAGTCATCTTTTATAATGTGCTGGATTCTGTTCTAAACACTTTACATTTTCACCTTATTTAGTAGTCACAACATTCCCACGCTGTAATTATAATGTCCATTTCGCTAATGAGGAAACAGACTGAATAATGCCAACCTACTCTTTCTTGGAAGAGTCACACAACTCATTGTAGGGGGCAAATCTGTTCTAAAGCACAGTCATAAGAATGTGGACAGGGCCAAGAGTGGGCCAGACCAAACAGGCAGTGGGTGCTTATCCTGCTGGTGTTGCCTCAGAGAGAGTATCTCTGATGATCATCTCACTGGTTGGGCCAGGCAGACTCTTTCCTGACTCTGCCGAGTTTGTGAGCAAGAGAGAATTTCTTCTTTAACAAATCTGAAGGAAGGTAGACAGTTGGTAGGAGGTTACTCAATAAACAGACTAGGCTCATATTGAGGGCATCAGCTAAAGCTAAAGCAAGATGTGTCCATGTATATGAGAGAGAGAGAGACAGAGAGAGAGAGAGAGAGAGAGAGTTCAAATACATTTCCCAAAATTTTATGATCAGAACACTGAGTTTAATTTCAGCTTTACAAAGTTATGTTTTATGTTGAAAGATAAAATTTTCAAATTTTATTTTGTTTTACAGGAGGACAGTAATCTTTTCAGTATTTGGCACTGTATCTAGCCATGCTTATAGGTAAAGAAGAGAATATAATGATCTCTCAGGTCTCTTCCAGATCTAGAATTTTCTGTAAACCAGAGCCTTGAAGAATTTCTAAATATTTGGTTTCTTTCCACTCTGAGCCATGGGGTAGCTGTATGGTCCTTTACTTGAGTAGAGTATAAAGAGATCCAGTCAGCTCCCGCACTCTTTTCTCCAATCTAGCTGATGAATAGTTTGAGATGAGCGTTTTATAGAAATAGAGGGTATTTTGGAAAATTCAAGCATTTTTAATAGGAAAAAGTCTATATGAGTTCCAAATTGGAAGCTCAAACATATAAAAAAGAAAAGAAACCACAGGCTGGCAGGATGGTGCCCAGTGGAAAGTGGGTGATGTGAAAACTACAGGCTGTGGTGGGACCTCTGTCCTGCTGGGCCCCCAGAGAGTAGAGCACACCCAGAGGGTAGACCCCCAGAGGCAGGCCTGCCCAGGGACCGTGGGCTGCCATTTTCTGTGACTTGTTTCTCTTCAGGAGGCCACAGACACCCTGGCTTTTGTGGTTTGGTTTTTTGTGCCTGTAAGCTTCTCACAGTAGAAAACAGGCAGTTTTTAAAAACCAAACCGTACATCTGGCAAACAAAACTAAGCGTCCTTGGCTGAATTTTACAGAGTGAACTTGCCAAGGTGTTCCCAAGCCATTGCCCAAGGGCAGCCCTAAAGCTGTTCCCATATTTGAACTTCCCAAGGCAAGTTTTTTTCCCTCTAGAGTTTCTTGCTTTTGTGTTTTCACATAAACTGATTCATATTTTCTGCTCTTGACACATTCTTTCCCTCTTGGAGACATTTTTAGATCTGAGCATTATTTCATTGTTTTATTATCAGCCACTGGCTTTAGGTGAATCACTTTTTAGTTGGGACTTGAACTCTGCCTCAACTATTGCTACAGTTTACTTTCTAGATCTTAAGAGTTGGTAGCTGGTATAGATAAAGAACTCCTGAGTGAACGACTGGTGCAGAGCTGCCCCTAGCAGAGATTTGATAGATTGGATTTCTGAATGTCAGTCACTGAAGCACATTCCTACATTGCTTGCAGTAAGTTCACACAGCATGTGTTTTTGTTTTACAAGGCATACTATAGTTTTTTTTTTCTTTTTACCCCTAAAATATATGTTAAAAATATCACTTGAACTCTGCAGATGAAATTTACCTCTGGCATGGTTTTCCTCTAAAAATATAAAAATTGGAAGTCCATGGCATGTGGAAGACATATAATTTTCATCAACTACAGTCACTTGTATGGAGAACACAGCAAGGCAGGGGTTTCAATTCTCTTTTCAGACCTGGAAGAACTTTGCATGGTTTGGAGGGGCCTCTGCCTGAGAGTGACCTGTGTACACGTGGACTCTTGGTAGACACCTTGTTTATTTAATGGCAGAAATCACTTTGGATGGCGTCTGGGGTTTCCAGTCAGACAGGGCAAACTGACTCTAGGATAGAGAGTGTCCTAACTCCTCAGACCTTTTACTAGGGGAAGATTATAAATATGGTTTGCCAGTATACAAAACTGTAATTTGTTAGGCAGCTACTGCCCTGTGTATGATCTCTGCAAAGACTGTGAACCTCATGCTTCGCCCATGACAGACACTGGTCACTGTTGTCCACAAAGAGCAATTGTTTAAATAACCCAGAGACGTATAAAGCTTCAGGGTTTTCAAATTTGCAACTTAATAGACATCTTCTTCCATGAAATTGAGAAAGAGTTGCGTAAGGCGCACAACAGCAAGCAAATTTAATTCAGTGCAATTGCACATACATTGTGCCAGGTTCACAAGGCTGAGACACATCACCAGCCCTTGAGGAGTAGAGCGATAAGAAAGTAATAGTAACTGTCTAGTACTGGACCCTTTCTAATTGAATACCTAGCTAGCAATTATTTGAGGCATTGTGAGCCCCATTTTGTAAATGAACAGGTATCTGCAGGGTTATGCAGGTGAAGAGGTCACCTAAGATAACGTAGCTAATAACTGACATCATACAAATTTGAACTCAGACTTCCCTGACTCTGAAGTTGGGGCTCACAGCCCTGTACTACCCTGTCCCTCACAGGTAACTATAAAGCAAGCTGGAACGAAGTAGTTACTATAAGAAAGGAACAATGTTTTCTGGAGTTGAAACAGGAAGAACTGGGAAGAGACTGGGTTCTTTCTAAGAAATGCAGGGGAGGGTGGGTACAGGTGATTTTTGTGTGGTGTAGAGAAGACCCAGAGGAGAGGCTGAAGAGTGGGAGGGTCACAAGGAAATACAGAGTCCAAAGACTGAATGAAGAAGAAAATGAGACTGAGACTGAGGGGAAAGGAACAGACTCAAGAAGGACAAGATGAAGCAACTGATAAGCGGTCCTCAGCCTGTAGGTTGCCTGCTTCCAAGGGTTTACAGAGAAGCCTCATCAGTATGACAAAGGTGGGGAAGGAAATGGAGATTCACCAAGGTAAAGTTTTGGTGAGCAAAGACATGATAAGTGAAAAGTCTGTCTGGTCAATAAACATACATGTGAAGTCACCTCTGCTGGCCACACTCTGAGCTAGTCTTTGGGATTTTAAAGATAAACATTGTCCCCAAGGAGCTCAGTGAAGCTGATCTGCCACTCAGGTTTCTGGGGTCTAATTCTTGGGGGTCACTGCATTTTAGGGGCATAACCTCATTTTGACTTTTTCTGTGTATCTGGCTCTGTGTCCAGCCCTGCCTGATGTCCTGTCATTGTTTGTCTATTCCTGTTTCCATAGGGGAGCTGTATTTCCTGGCCACCTCTTACCCAAGTGCCTATGCACCACATGGATCTATTTACAAATTTGTTGACCCTTCACGGTGAGATTGGTATACTTTTCTTCTCAGGTGCATTTTTCTTGGTCCTTATCTCCATGGCAGATCATAAAAACAGTCTTCACTCCCCAAGAATTACCAGAGTTATCAATGAAGCAAATTTAGGCTTTAGATGAAAAGCTGTTTGGGCAAACAATTGTGTAGAATGCTGCATCTGTGGGAATAATGCAATATTTGAGAAATGTTCTCTTGGCAGTTGAAAATGAGGATCTTGAGCCTTTCCAGGAAGACTAGTCTAGTTCTGTGACTCCTTTGTTTTTATTTTTTAAAATATGCTTCTGAGGTTGGGGATGATGGCTCATGCCTATAATCCCAGCATTTTGGGAGGCTGAGGTAGAAGGATCACTTGATCCCAGGAGTTTGAGACCAGCCTGGGCAACATAGTGAGACCCAGTCACCACAAAAACAAAAAACTAAAAACAACAACAACAAAAACAAAAGCTGGGTGTCCCAGCTACTCAGGAGGCTGAGGCAGAAGGATCACCTGAGCCCAGGAGGTGAAGGCTGTGGTGAACTGTAATCATACCACCATACTCCAGCCTAGGTGACAGAGTGAAACCCCAACTAAAAAAAAAAAACAATTTCTAGAAATGTTTGTCTGGGGTCATCTAACAACAGGCACACACCTCTGACAACCCGGCTAACTATTGTTGCTATCTTCTGGGCTAAGTTGAGATCTCGAAGACTTTGGCAAATACCTTGATTTCTCAGTATCTCCACCTGACTTTTTCTGGAATTTAGTGTTTATTCACCTGGTGGACTCTACGCTGTTTACTTCTGTTTTTTTTTTTCTCCCCCCAACTCTCTCAGAGGCTAACTAGCCTCCAACAGTGAGGTTAAAAGCCACACATAACTTCCCATTTGTGAGGTTGTTGAGTCTGGGTCAGGCTACCTGCCCCTCGGAAGGTGATGCTGTGTATCTATCCTGAGGAATGTGGGCAGTGCACTCTACTTATCTCAAGATTCTTGCCCAAAGCAAGAAAGTCTCCCTATGAATTAACTTATAGATAGATGTGCAGAAGAGAACTTCCCTCTGAGGCTCATGATACCCCTATCTGGGTTGGTGTTCAGTAGGCATTAGGCAAACAGGCCTAGCCATCGGTCAGGGTTCAGGGGCCAGGCCCAGCTCAGCTCAGCTCCCATCTGCCAACAGGGTTTTTGGTGTGTGTGTTCTCAGAAGTTCCTTGGAAGAGGCTCAGTCTCTGAGTCTGTTCCTGGGGTGCTCTGTGGGGGCATTTGTTGCCAAATGGCGGGTTTGGTACTGGGCTATCTCCACTACTTGACCTGCTTTTGTGCATATCTCCGTGCTCCAGGGATGGAGCAGGCCCAGGATCTTTAAAGTGCTTCGGGTGGGGGATAAGGCCTCAGTGGGGAGTTCTGCTCTTTCCACTAACCGGCCTCCTGTGTGAATTCTTTCTTTTGGCAGTTTTAGTTGATTTACAGGGATAGTTGAACTCCCTCTTTCACAAGAGCAGCTGTGAGAGGTTGTACAGAAAGCGACCATAAAGCCTGAAGACATCCTTACTTGCTCACCTTTCTCTCCAGTTTTCGTTTATGGAGTTATTCCTGTGTGCCAGGCACTGTGCTAGTACCACGCATGCAGGCTCTCATTGAATGCTAACAGGACCCTAATGATGCAAGTTAACACCCTCAGTCTAGAGATAAAGAAAACGAATCCTAGGCAAGTTAAATTACTCACCGAAGGTACAGCTAGTCGGGGGGATCAGAACAGGAGCTCAACTGTCTGTGGATATAAGTCATTTCAACACGACCCACTCCGTTCAGTTATAACTGCATCGAATCATTCTTACTTTTGAAATCTTCTGTAGCAGTGGGACCAGATTCTGCTCTGCTCACTTATCCAGTCAGTCTTTGCACTAAATGCACCAATCCCAGCATTCCAAGGCGCAGAGTGACTTATGTATTGTTTTTCCCCTCCCGTCTTCTCCTCCTGCCCTTCCTTTAGTGGCAGCTAGATACAGGGGTTGAGAACATGGACTCTGGAACATGGGTGTGAATCTCAGCTTTGCCACTGACTAGCTGTGTGGTCTTGGGCCTGTTTCTTAACCTGCATGTGTCTCAGTTTACCCTCTGAAATGTGGGGATAATAATAAGCACCTGTCTCAGAGAGTTGTTATGAAGATTCAATGAGTTAGTATTTATAAAGTATTCAGAATGGTGCCTAAGCACTATATAAGTTCTTTTTTTTCCTGAATTCCATGGATTTCTCCACTGTATGTCTGCCTCAAGACATGGCAACTGGCTTTCCCAGAATGAGTGATCAGGAAAGAAAAAAAAGTGCCCCAGAATGGAAGCTGCAGCCTTTTCTTAACTTAATCTTGCACAGTATATCTCATAACCTCTATTGCATCCTATTTGCCAAACCAAATCCACATTCAAGGGGAGGGAATTCTGTAAAGGTGTCATAATAATGTACATCCTAAAGATATTCACTCTTTAATCCCTAGAACCTGTGGGTATGTTACATTACATGACAAAAGGGACTTTGCAGATGTGATTAAAATTATGGACCTTAAAATATAGTGATCATTCTGGATTACCCAGGTGGGTTCAATGTACTCCTATGAGCCCTTAAAAGCAGGAAGATGGAAGAGGATAGGAGAAGGGAAACAGCAGAAGAGGAAAGTCAGAGAGATTCCAAGAGTGAAGTGTATTTGATGTGCTGTTGCAGGCTTTGAGAGGTAAGGGCCTTGTACAGTGACTGGGGAGAGCTTAGAGCTTACAGAAAGCACAAGAAGGTGAACAGAGAGGCTCTAGGAGCAGACTGGTTCCTGGGTGACAGCCAGCAAGGGACTAGGGACCTCATTCCCACATCCATAAGAAATTTAATTTGGCCAACAACCTAAAAGCTTGGAATCTGATTTATCTCTAGAGCCTCCAGTAAAAAATACCTTTCTACCAACATGTTATTTTTAGTCTGGTGAGATTAGTAGGACTTCTAACCTACAGAACTGTGAGATTACAAATAGGAGTTTTTTTGTTTTTGTTTTTTAAAGCAGCTATGTGTGTTGTAATTTGTTATGGAAGCAGTAGAAAACTCATACAAGCATGAGTGTCTAAGTTGACTACCATAACAAAGTATCATGGACTGGGTGGCTTATAAACAAGAGAAATTTATTTCTCAGAGTTCGGGAGGCTAGAAGTCCAAGATCAGGGTGCCAAAACAGTTGGGTCCTGGTGAGGCTCCTTTTCAGGTTGCAGACTGCCATATTCTCTTTGAATCCTCACATGGCAGAAGGAGGGATAAGTTCTTATTAACTAAATAAAATTAATTTTTTTTCCCACCTGGGGCGAGGCTGATGGCAGTAAGAGACAGAGTTGGAGCAAGGCAGAGAAGGCTGTGAGAACTAGCTGGGAAGTTCCAGCTCTGCCCTGTAAAGCAGATGTGTTTCCAGTCTCCATAGTCCTTTGTATTTCAGAAGATGCATCCAGAGGACAAGTCGTTTAACAATGAGTGTACTAGGCAGGGAGGCTGGCATGACTTAAGGACTGTGAGTTCTTGAAGAAATTTTCTTTAAGGAAAATCACCACAACCACCATTCAAGGCAGCAGCAGAATAACCATCCTCATCATCATCAATAGCATCATCAACATCATCTGCTGAGTTCTTGTGATGTGCTGGGCACTCTTCCAAATGTTTTTAAAAAAAATCTCATTGCTTATCAATCACTTATGTTGTGTCAGACACACAGCTCCCACTTAATCTTCACCATCTCCCTGAGAGATGGGTACTATTAGCTTTGGCATTTTATAGATGTGGAGATTGAGACTTAGTAAGGTTTTCTTGCCCTGGTCACTAGGACGTGAACCCATTTCTGACTGGCGCCATGCCCATGCTCCTGACAACTTCAGTGTACTGTCTCTCAAGTCTGAGGAGGCCTATGGTGTCTGTGCCCTGTCGCCTCTCCTGAGCTCATAGCAAATTTCCTATTACGTCTAACCCATGCCCAAGAATAAATGGGACTGATTCTAGTTCTTAGAAATGTCTAGCTACTGGTGATCTTGATTTTCAGGTTGCATTTTTGGGGTCTTGTGTCCTCACCCTTTCTTTCTATGTTTTTAGGAGAGCGCCCCCAGGCAAGTGCAAATACAAGTCAGTGCCGGTGAAAACCAAGAGTAAGAGGATCCAGTTCAGGCCACTTACCAGTGAGTCCGTATCTTTGAATCTTAAGCTCAGGCCTTGGCAAACACGCTTCAGTCCCCAGGGTGGAGCGTGTTAGTTTCTCCCTAAGGGGTTGTCTTTCAAATGAAGATTACTTGTGGGTCAGTCTATACAGCTCTTCTGTACAATAGATTTAATGGGAAGGATACCTGCTTCTCCTATGATTAGTTTCCTTTAGTCACATTTCCTTTAGTCATTCATTCGTTTGTTCATTCATTCATTTAATCATTCATGTATTCACTCATCTGGCATTATCCACCTAGTACTTACTTACTTTGTGGCAGGCACTGTGCTAAGCCCTGAGGATACAACAGTGTACACTAAGTCTCTGACCTATGGAAGTTCAAAAGGGAGGGAGGGTGGGTAGTGCATGCAAATAAAGAAATAAATATGGCACCAAGCTTCTAGTACAGAAGGATATTCTGGACACTGTGGGGTGGGGGTAGGGGGTCTCCTAGAGCCAGGAGTTTCTCCTTGGGGTAGGGTGGGGAATTAGGACCTAAGACTGATAGAGGAGAGACTCTATTTTAAGGAAACTGTTCCGAACCATACATCATGGGAGTGATCCTTTTAAAAAGTAATATATTTAGATTGAGGCCAGTTAAGGCAATTAAACAATATTAATAGGCCGAATTTGTATTAGAGAACACTCAGTTATAAGTTTCCCAGGTAGTGCTACTTTCTAGAACTTATATTTCTCATTAAATGAATGCTTATTTCTCAGAGACAGTCCTGGACTTGCTGAAGGAGCAATCAGAGAAAGCGGCTAGAAAATTGTCTAATGCAACCTTAGCTTCTGGCCCAGGCCTGGCATTGTCTCAGCAAGGCTCCTCCAAGAAGCTGGCTTCTCCCACAAGCAGAAAGAAAAACTTTCAAGGTCCTGGTACAAAGAAGAAAGCCAGGGTGGGGTCCCCAGGCCCCCAGGGGAAGAGGAGGAAGGGCCTGAAAAGCCACAGGGGCCAGATGAGGAAGTCAGCAGAGCAGAGGCGTGCTGGCAGAAGTTTCCCTTGATCTCTTGGTCAAGGCGGTCAATAGGGCGATGAGAGAGCGGAGAACCATCTTGCCAAATGAAAGCCACTGCTGAATGCGGACCTTAGATGTTCAGGAAGCTAAGGTGGAGGTGGGGCGGGCAGAGCACTTGACTCAGGGCCTGTGTGGCAAATCTCTCTCTCTTGAGTGAACGAATGCACCTTGTCTGTATGCAGCGCTTCTGCAAGGAGACTACGTCCCACATTGCCAGTGCACCTGGGTTCTCGTGTGCATTCGACTGTAACTTGCCTGGAATCCCACTGGATGTCTCCATTTTGTTTTGTAAATGCCTATGACTTGAGTAATAAATGAAAGTTTCCTCAAACAGAGCATATCCTCTGATCTCCTGGATGTTTGTTGGACATTAGGCAATCTAGCCTGCCTCACCATGCTTGCTTAAGAACCATACCTTGCTTTCTGGCCTCATCCCAGGTCTAGGAGAAGGTCTGTGACAAGCGTCCAAGGAGAGCCCCGCTAAATGTGGTATCTCCTTTCTCCCAGTGAATGAGAGCAGGTTCAGTGCTATACCTCCACCACCCACTATTTGGCCTTATTATGTAAGCCTGCCACCAGATGCAACTATACAGTTGAAGTACATCAACTCACTTGTCACTCACTGATAGGGTTTTGATATGAATTTGCAAGCAATTGCAAGCAATTGATTTATGATGGTCTAATGCCTCAGATCATCAGGCATTAGATTCTCATAAGGAGCATGCAGCCTAGATCCCTCACATGCACAGTTCACAATAGGGTTCACACTCCTATGAGACTCTAATGCCACCGCTGATCTGACAGAAGGCGGAGCTCAGGTGGTAATGCCAGTGAGGGCGAGCGACTGTAATACAGACAAAGTTGCTCTCACTTGCCTGCCACTCACCTCCTGCAGTGTGGCCCAGTTCCTGACAGACCATGGTCTGGTACTGGTCTGTGGGGGGAGGGGTCTCTGTGTTACATAACCTTCACTAAAGATGAGGAAAATGAGGCACCGTGAGGTTAAGTGATGTGGCTGCAGTAGCGAGGGAACAGGGGCAGTTTAGCTGGACTTGAACCAATGCTTCCTCTCAGTCTGCTGTGCTGGAGGCCCTCAGTGAAGGATTATGACTTCTGAACTAGATATATGAGGAATTAAGAACTTAAGCCAGGAAATGATCCCTGTCTTCATGAAGTTCCCAATATTATGCAAAACACTCAGAACAGTTTAGGCAATTTCGTTTAAGGAGAACAAAGCATAAAATACAAGGGCTCTTAACTTTTTAAATTTCTTTACTTTAAAGATGTGGGTTACAATTCAGGATTAGGTATACAAATAGTCATCGTAGAGGTATATTTGGTCCCCACTTTGCCTGGTTTGAGATCAGGTACCCTTACTGGTGTTATGTGCCCCCCCTTTTTAAGGGCTGTTAACTTTTAAGGTCATGTGATCACTGTTTTGGGTAGAGTTGGATATTGTGTCAGTCCGTTTTGCATTGCTATAAAGGAATACAAGGCTGGGTATGTTTAAAAAAAGAGATTTACTGGCTCATGGTTCTGCATGGTGCTGGCATCTTCTTGGCTTCCTCTTGGGATCCTCTTGAGGACCCAGCAGGCTTTTACTCGTGGTGAAAGGCAAGGGGAACAGGCATGTCTTATTGCAAGAACTGGAACGAGAGAGAGAAGGAAGTGTCTCTTTTAAAACAACCAGCTCTTGCGTGGATACAGCAAGAACTCACTCACTACCTGAGAACACCCCCAAGCCATCCATGAGGAATCCATCCCCATGATCCAATCACCTCCCTGTAGGTGAGGATCACATTTCAACATAAGATTTGGAGGGGACAAGCATCCAAACTATATCAGACACATTCTGGAAAGATTGTTTTTAGAATTCCATAGAGGCAGTTTCCATCCTTTTATTTTTTTTAGGTAACCTAATCTAACATAAGCCAACCTAAATCCATCGAGCCTCTGATTCTTTCTTTCTTTTTTTTTTGAGTCAGGGTCTTATTCTGTTGCTCAGGCTGGATCACAATGAGATGGCTCATGGCAGCCTTGACTTCCTGAGCTCAGGGCATACTTCTGCCTCAGAATCTCAAGTAGTTGGGACTCCAGGTGCATGCCACCATGTCCTGCTAATTTTCTTATTTTTATCTTTGTAGAGACAAGGTTTTGCTATGTTGCCCAGGCTGGTCTTGAGCTCCTGGGCTCAAACAATTCTTCTGTGTTGGCTTCCCAAAGTGCTGGGATTACAGGCATGAGCCACCACACCTGGCCCTCTCTGATTCTTTTTTTCTTGTTTTATCTTTATGGAAGATGCCAAATACTGGTCATCATTTTCTGACGATCATTTGAAGATCATCCTTTAGTTTTCTTCCTTTGCGCTTCTTGTAGTTTTTTTTTTTTTTTCCTTCCTTGCCTGTCTTTGTAGCTCGTAGGAATACTCTACAGGATAGAAATGAACTCCAGGGTCTGAGCCACCCTGATATTTTTCACTTTTGCTCCTTCTCAGACAAAATATCAGTGTAAAGGTAGAGGGGATCATTTTGTTGAAAGATGGCTAGAAATCCTCGGTCATTCTGAGGGGATTGGACATACCTCTGGACCAAATGTGTGTGCTCACTCTGCTTTATTTTACTCATATAGTCTTTCCTCAAACATGTGGCAAAAATAAGGTCTGAACCTGGGCAATACAGCATGACCCCATTTCTACAAAAAATAAAAAATATGCAGAGCATGGTGGCTCGTCCATGTAGTCCTAGACACTCAAGAGGCTGAGGTGGGAGGATTGCCTGAGCCCAGAAGTTCAAGGGTGCAATGAGTTATGACTGCGCCACTGCACTCCAGCCTGGGTGACAGCATGAGATCCTGCCTTGAAAAGGTAAAAAGAAAAAGAAAAAAAAGAAAAAAAAAAAAAAGATCTGATCTGGCCTGGAAGTGTTTGATCTGGGAGAAAGTGCTAAGAATTCATGTATCCAAATAAAGGACCATGCCCACCAAATTCAAGGCATTTTGATACAGGGTTTGCATAGGAGGGTAGTGGGTGGGTCTAGAGAAACATTCTGAAAGAGACCTCTGAAACTGGAAAGCTGGGGGAGAGGTAGAGTGTTTCTTTCTGGCAAGGTGGCTCCATTTTCTGAAGATGCCTGGTGATGCCAGTGAGCTTTCATGGAAGGAGCTAGGGTTGTCAGAAAAAAATCTCTAAGGCACAGCAAAGCCAACATATATTCAGCTTCCTTACAGACTAAGGTCTTGACAAGTTCAGGAAGTTGAATACATACACTTGTTCTTTTTAGTTTAGAGACCAGCTGGTGCCAGGGGAAATGGGGAGGAATGACCAGGACTGGTAATGGATTGGAGGGAAATGGGATTAGAACGCGCTCCAAAGACTTCTCTTTCCTACTAATTCCCACTCATGACTGGCCAAATATGCAGAGTAAGTAGTCCTGGTACTAAGGTATTTAAGGATCTGAAATGGCTTTGCCAGAAGGCATTCAGTGTTTGCGAGGGGCTGACCCTTTTGTGATAATCATGGGTGTTTTCTTGCGTCGTTTCTTCAAGGCACTCTGCACACTTCATCTCCACAGCATTCCTTAGCAGATATCCAGACCACAGGGGGCAAAAAACCCAACAAAAGTAGGAGGGTGTTGAGTGTTTTTCCAGACCTAAAATCTTGCAAGCCCAAACAGGGTCTTAAAGTTGTACCACTCCCAAAGTGAGCTCAATTTAAGACATACATTCCCTTGCTTTTGGTAAAGCTTAAGATTATGCTGGGGAGATACTTAATTTCATCTCAAGGAAGGTGGTGCTTACTGCTTGCCAGGCACAGTACTGGCTCTGGAGAGACCCAGAGATGACAGCTATGATCTCTGGCTACTATAGTTTACTCAGCGTGAGTGAGCCAAGTTAAGAATCAACTTGAGCTCATCCCAGCACTTTGGGAGGCTGAGGCAAAGGATTACTTGAACCCAGGAACTTGAGACCAGCCTGGGCTACACAGCAAGGCATCCTCTCTACAAAAAACAAAACAAAACAAAACAAAAATTAGCCAGGTTTAATGACACCCACCTGTGGTCCCAAGTAAGGAAGAAGGATTGCCCGAGCCCAGGAGGTCAAGTCTGTGGTGAGGCGTGATTTGTGCCACTGCACTCCAGCCTGGATGACAGAGGCCCCGATTCAAACTAAAAAAAAGAAAAAGGGATTAACTTGAATGCCAGAGTCACAGGACCCAACAGAAAGATAAGGTGAGCTGCCAATGGGAGCCAGAAATATAATCTTAAATTTTCTAGTAGTCACTTTAAAAAATAGGTACAATTAGTTGTAATTATACATTTTGTATTTTGTATAATCCAACATATCCAAAATATGATCGTTTCAATATGTACTCAGTGATAAAATTTCCAACGACTAAGGACAGCGTTAACATTCTTTTTTTTTGGTTCCCAGTCTTCTAAACCCGATGCGTAATTCACGCTTTCAGGCTATCGCAACTTGAACGAGCCACGTTTCGAGACTCGGTGGCCACGTGTGGCTCCCTGACACATAGCCCTTTTTCAAGGTCTATCCCTGAGATCTGGGAAAAGAAACCTCAGGCTGGGTAAATTCCTGTGTTCACAAGACTCTTGGCATTCTCTTCTGATGACTCCGTAGTCACGCGGCATTGTGGAATTCGGAGAAAAAACGGAGAGTCCAGCACGGCTGCAAACACTGGCTTCCCAAGCAGCCCGGCGCTGTTTATTTTTGGGAGTCGCTTCGGAAAGGAGCCGGGCTGGGCTCCGGGGTCGGGGCCGCCACGTGTCAGCCGCAGCGCCAGCTTGGGTCCAGGCGGCGCTGGCCACGCTCTGGGGCTGGGCAGGGCGCGGGGAAGCGCAGCCGCAGGCCTTCGGGACCCGCGTTCTGGAGTGGGGCCACGGCGCCGCCTCCCGGTCGCGAGGCGTAACTGCAGGCGCCACGCCGCGCAGCCCCGCCGCCAGGTTCACGGCCACGGCCGCCGCCTCTACTTCGTGTTGTAGCTCAGGCCAAGGTCCCCTGTGTGCAGGCCGTTGGAAACGAGCCCGTGGAGCCTCCTGGCCCCATTTCCGGTGCTCCAGCCCGCAGGTCCGGGGAATACAGGGTCTGCCGAGCAAGCTCTCCCACCACCTCTTTTTTCCTGCTTTTTGTTGGAGTCCAGGATTTTCTCTTCCGGGTCACTTCTAAAGCACGTTAACGACGTTCATCCTCTGCGTTTCAGTAGGACTAGTTTTTAATCCTGCCAGAAGTACGTTTTGAGAAATTACTTTTTCCATTTGGAATCTCTATTTTGTATTTAGATGCTATGTTTAAAGGGGGAAAAAAAAGGGGGAGTCAGCAAGAGGCCCCAGCGAGGATCGAACTCGCGACCCCTGGTTTACAAGACCAGTGCTCTAACCACTGAGCTATGGAGCCTGCATGCGGCGCTCTGCGGTAGAATTAAAGGATATTGAAAATAATCATGCTTTAGCCATCAGGCTGAGAAAAAGTGTCCCCGTGCATCTGTAATCAATGATAGTTATAAAGACTATCAAAGGAAAATGCTTAAAGCACGATGAATATAAAACAAAACAAAACAAAGCAAAACCCACAAAATCTTATGATTACAACACACTAAATCATACCTAAGTAATGCCGACAGGCAAGGAATGGAACAGAAAGAGCAAAATGATATGTTCTGGTCATGTTATCAGTGGTATGTTTATATTTTAATAAATCCTCTAGTCTTGTTTCTGTGATACATTTGTACTAAGTGTGGTACTTACAGGGAAGTGAGGAGTTATGGCATGTGTCTTTGTTCTCATAAATTATTGATAATGAATTCAACACATATCTATTGAGTACTCACATAATGCTAGATGAGAGAGAGTGAATAAGCAAAGCTCTGTCCCTGCTTTTTTTTTTTTTTTTTAATTGTTGGAATCACTGTGCCTCATTTCCTTTTGCTTAATGAACCATTTACTGAAGGTATGCAGTTATGGCCACAGTGCTATCCATTACTGCATGAAGGAGAAAATGAAGATCAGGCTCTCCCAGTGAGCTGCAGGCCTCTCTCCCTCACCTCCAAGAGTCGGCTTACATCCACTATCTCAATGAGAGCTTTCCTGACCCCCTATTTAAAACTGCATCGTCTTTCTTACCCTGCTCTCTTTATTTCATATTTCTTACACTTCTTTCATATTAGACAATGTGCTTATTATGCTTATTATTCTTTCTAATTCTCTCTGTTAGAATGTCAGCTCTCTGAGGGAAGGTCTTTATTGGTTTTATTCCCCACTGTATTCCCAGCACCTAGAATAGTGTCTGGCACATGGTAGAAGCTCAATAAACATTGAATGAATGACTTCTATGATGAGGTTCATTTAGTAAATTAAGAGAAAGATGGAATCAGGGGAGTGCTTTGGGAGCCGTCTTCTGGTCATTATCTCTTATTTCCACTTCCACTGCCTCTCCACCCAAGTTGGAATTTTGCACGGCCCTTTAGTTCCTGTAGCCTGTCTGGTTTTTCCTCGTCCTGCTCCCCCTGCCCATCACTGGAGGTTTACTGCCTAATATGTGGCTTTCCTTCTTCCTCGGCTCCAGGAGCCTTCAGGGCCTTCTCATTGCACTCAGGGCGAAGGACAAGCTCCTCAATTTCATTTTTCTATACACAAAATTTTCCTCCCTCTCAAGCTAACCTGCAGACCCCTTCATTTCTCATTGCACATGGTTCCTTCCTCCTGATACATCTTAGCGTGATTTTAATGTCTCATGTTGTCTTGGCAAGGGCCTTCAAGAGTTGGTTTATTTTCCATCTTGGAGATGGTTTTGAGGAGTCTATTACTTTGCTAGGGCTGCTGTAATAAAGTGTGACACACAGGGTGACTTGAACAACGGACGTATATTGTCCCTCCCAGTTTTGGAGAAGTCCAAAATCAAGATCTTTGTAGGGTTGGTTTCTTCTGTGGACAGTGAAGGGAGGGTCTATTCCAGGCCAGTCTCCTTGACTTGTAGATGGTCGTCTTCTCTGGATGTCTCCATGTCATCGTCCCTCTATGGATTTTTCTGTATCTGAATTTCCCCTTTTTGTAAGGACACCAGTCATATTGGATCAGGGCCCCCCCTAATAACCCTGCTTTAACTTGATTATCTCTGGAAAGAGTCTGTCTCCAAATAAGGTCACATTCTGAAGTACTGGGGGTTAGGATTTCAACATATTAATTTTGGGGAGACACAATTTAACTCGTGACAAACAAGTCAGGCATTCAGTTAAGGCAGAAGCGGGACTAGAGATTGGATTTCCCTCCTTCTGTTCCCTTGACCTGGTGCAGCACTCCCCACCTTTCCCCACAAAAAACCCCCAAACTGATGCAAATAATCTGGCAGTGGGAGGTGGGATGTGATAGACAAACAGACACTCTCCTGCTTTCCATTCAAACTTCTGAACTGTAAAAAAAGGGACATAAAGATAAAAGGCAAGGTGAAACAAAGATAAGGAAGGCAGATATCCTATAAAGGTTTTCATTTGTTCATAGTAGCATGGCACTGGAAGAAAAAGCCTGGGAATTTTTAATTTTATGTGTCTTTCTCCTTCTCTTTTTTCCCTGCCATCAAGCCCTAGCTCAAGCCATTTCACCACCTGTAAAATGGAGGCAATATTTCAGAGCATTTTGAGGGATTCAAAACAATAATGTACTTGAAAATGGTAGGAAATTGTGAAGTGCCAGAAACAGAGACTCCCATGGAATGTTCTTCAAAGACTGAGTGTTTCTTTCTAGTCCGTGGTCAACCCTGAGTTGAAAATCATGTGGGGAGATTCCAGCCCTGAGACTGTCTGGAGGGAAGACATCTCAGGGTCCAGTTTGGGTATGGGGAAAGGAAGAGATGGAAAACATTAAGTCCCAAACCATTTCCCTCAGACATTTTGTGTGTTAAAGGGATTTGTTTTTGCTCTAAGACAACAGTTTCCTTTGTTCTTCCATCCCTCTTCCCCTCATTCTCTCCTTTCTCACCTCCGTGTGTCCGGTATCCTTCCTCATTGAATCCCTGAGGTGGGAAAGAATCATGAGGGAGCCCAGGATGGCTCTCCCACCCGCGTGGTTCAGGGGCTCTTGGGCTATCCTCTGAGACACTGTCCTGCATGTGTCCTCTCCTCCCAGGAACGGACTCTCTACTGTTCCATCCAAAGTCAGATTCAAGGTCAGAAGGTGTGAGGTTGTGAGGATCAGAAGGGACTTTTGAGCTTATCTGGTGCCACAAGGAGGGTGACTTAAGGTGGGGAAGGGACTTGCATCTGATCATGTGTCAAATGATAGCAGAAGCCACACTGAAGTCCTGGGGTTCTGCACTTTTCTGTGGTTTTGTTTTCTATTTTGGAAGTTGGTCAAAGAAAGCTTAAAAAGAAGCAAACCAAAGCAAACAGCCCACAAACACACACAAAACCTAACCAACCAATGCAGCCAAAAACAGAGGGGAAAGGGGCTTTCTGAATTTGTCCAAGACAGAATGCAGGTGAGGACCTGGGGCCAGGACAGGGAGGAAGTGAGGTGGGGGACCCGCCCTTGGATCTGGAACTTTCCTTAAGTCCACCCACAACCAAGCTGGAAGAACAGGGCACGTGGGAGACTGGGGGTGGTGGGGAGCAAACCCCAGAGCTGATGGCACAGGGGAAGGAGGAACAACAGCCCACGGAGGGCAAGAGGACAGGAAGGGCAGGATATTGTTCATCTTTGCTTTATTATTCCCAAACACACATGGGCAAGTGGCAGAAATTAGGGAATGTGGTTCTCTGCTTCAGGAAACAGGACATTTGTCCAGGTGTAAAAGATTCAAAATGAACAAGATAGGTGAAACGCCTACTCTCAGGGTTTCAAGATAGAACTAGAGAAGAGGGATAAACCCCTGAATGTGGTGTTCTTGGAGTTCTGGGAAGCTGGCTGCCCGGCCCAGGTGTCTGGGCTCTTCCCTTTGCCCCCAGTAAGACCCCAGGACACAGGAGGGGGGTCAGAATCTGGGGTCAGACACCCTGGTCCCAAATGATCCTGTCCTCCGGTTTGTCTGGATTCCTGGTGGAAGGGACTGGGTGCCTTTCAGAATGATGTGGCACAGCCCCCACTCACCACCAAGGGCAAGCCTCAGGGCGGATGTGCTTCAGTTGAGGTGGGTGGGCAGCTCTGACCCCCTGGGGGCAGCTCAATAGTGAATACTCCACAGAATGCACCCACTTACTAAACTCATAACAAAACCCACGTCCAGAATTTGGGTCCTCTTTCACCCCCAACAACCCTCTCTCAGATACGTTTTTGATGAGATTGCTAAATTTCTAGATGGCATTGATGGGAGTACTTCAATTTTGGGTCTGAGGATAGTTCTGCAACAGCCAAGCAGGCAGGCATGCCATTGGGTCAGGATGCAGGGTCAGTTAGCAGTGGCACCTGCGCTGTTGGTGTTTAGGTTGTTCTGGGAGGGAAGGGTCTGGAAGGGGGAAGATTGAAGAGAAGGATCAAGATAATGCACTCCTAGCCCCCTCCCTTTGACACTTGTCTTGTAGAGCTGGCTTACTGGTTCTGACAACGTCTTGCTGGGGCGGGGGAGCTCACCTGAATCTTGCATCTGTTCAAGCTGCTGGGCCAACAAAGAGGGCTTCACCCAGGGGAGGTGAGAGCCAGTTGCCCTCAGAATACAGGGAGCAGTGGAAAGATTATGGGCTTTGGGGTCTGGTCGACTTTGGTTTGAATCCTGACTGTGGGAGATACCTGGTCCTGGCTCACCTTCTACTGAGATGCAGAGGGGGACAGGCTGCATAGTGGTCAGCGCAGAGGCGTGTAGTGTCAGAGGGACATGGGTCAAAGTCCAGCCCCGTCTCTTGCTACCTGTGTGGAAGTTATCTAACTTTTAATTTATTTACATATCTTTTGTTTTATTTTTAATTGATACATAATAATGACCATGTGCTATTTTGTTACATGCATACAATATGTCATGATTGAATCAGGGTAATTAGGGTAGCCATCACCTCAAACATTCATAATTTTTTTGTGTGTTGGTAATATTTCAAACCTTTTCTACTAGCTATTTTGACACTTTGTATTCCTTCTATCTAGCTGTATGTTTGTACCCATTGAACAGCCTCTCTTTTTAGCCCCACTTCCCAGACTCTGAAAGTTGCCTAACTTTTTTTTTTAAGTTGGGGTTTCACTCTTTTGCCCAGGCTAGAGTGCAGTGGCACGATCACAGCTCACTGCAGCCTTGACCTCCTGGGCTCAGGTGATCCTTCCATCTCAGCCTACCAAGTAGCTCAGGTGATCCTTCCATCTCAGCGTCCCAAGTAGCTGGTGCTGGTACAGGTGCTGCTACATTTTGATTTCTGCTGTTTGTAAAGATGAGATCTGGCAATGTTGCCCAGGCTGGAAAGTTGCCTAGCTTTTGAGGTTCCTGCTCTTCACCCGGGAAGTGGGGCCAAAGGGGTGCACACTCCAGGGTGACTGAGAATTGCTAAAGGAGCTTTGCCTCTCCCCAGACACAGCCCTCTCTGCCCTCTCAGGAACCCAGCAGGATCCACTGTGCCCTTTATTCCTTGGACATCCAGCCTCTCGTGCTCAGCTGGAGCATTCCCATCAGCTTGGGACATGCTCAAGTTTTTCCCACGGAAAACGTAGTAAAATAAAAGCCCTCCCTCAATTCCAGTGCATTGTCCCCTTGCATTCTCTCTCTGTACCTTACCCCCCACTCACTCCACTCGCCCTATCTCCTCCGGTCCTGCAGCTTCACTGAAATGTCCCCTCCTGGCCACTAAGTGACCCCCACATGGATGGAGCCTTGGCGGCACTTGGCGTCCATGTCTGCTTTTCTTCCTAACACACTCTCTTCTGCTGCCCTCCCGGCCCACGCCCGGGGGGTCTGCCTACCTCCCAGTTGCCCATCTCTCTGCTTTGCAGACTCACCCTGCATAAGAGCGTGGGCACACAGGCCCCTCCCGGAGTCAGCTGTCTGGCATCTTAGTTTTGGCTCTTCTGCCCAACAGATGTGGTCCCTTCCCTTGCAAAACTTAGAGTCTAGTGGAGGAAATCATGGGAATGAAGGCCGAGGAAGAGGAACAGGGAACACAGACAACTCAGTTTCCTCGTTTGTATATAGATATTATAGATATGCTGCTGCTGCTGATACCGTCTCATGCAGGGACTTGTGAAGAATCAGTGAAATGATGCCTATAAATACCTTACACAGAGCCTGGCGTCTAGAGAGTCCTATATGAATGTAAATCACTTTTATTGATTATTAGTTGTATCTTGGTATGCTAGGTGAAGCTCTCATGTTGTAGGAGAATTGCTCACAATTTCTGTGACAGGAGGCATAGGAAGGGGTGAAGATTGAGGGCTCATTGTGTTGCCAAAGCTACTCTCGGGCACCTGCTGAGTGAGACATTATCACTCTCCTTTGGGAGCTGCAATAGGAGACAGTGAGTCATGTTCAGAAAGAGGAGATTCTCTCACCTCCTGAAAAATCACGGATTAGAGTTAACCTTATTAAAGGCAGACAGGGCAAGTAGTCAACGAGGCCAAGAAGAAGATAGTCTTTCAGCCAACACAGCTGTCTTCTGTCATTTTTCCTGCTCTCTGCGGCTTTTGGTAGGAGTTTCCAACTCCCACGTGCCACAGGAGAGTGAGATGGGGTTTCAGTACTTTTAGGTAGTAGAGAGAGATGCTGGAAATGGTTAGTTCAGGGACTGGAGGGCAATTGAGACAGTGAGGGAGTTCCAATAAATTCTTCGAGACTTTTGGGACAGTCTTATGAGACAGAGAAACTAACCACCCTCTGTAATAGATCCCAGTGGGTCACGTAAGGGTGAAAATATGGCTTCTAGTTTAAGGGACGTTGGGACCTAAGTTAGAGACACAGAACTGAGAGTCTTATAGTTCATCTGGCCTCATGGTTCTCAATTCTGGCAGTACATTGGAGTTACCTAAGAGTTTTAAAAAAATACCATTGCCTGGGTCTCAGAGTTTAGAAGGCCATGAACAACCCCATAGCTATTCTTAGTCACCATAGAGGAAGGCCTTTCTATCTCCTTACATGTGAGTTCCTGTGGTGACCTGGAAGTAACACTGGGGTTTATTATACTCCTTAGAGATGCCGTGAGGATAATCTTGCACCCAAAGTTTAGAGACGCTGATATGAAAGGCTCAATAAAGACAGGACGATTGCATCAGATCCCACAGGAGGGCTGTCTTTCTCCGGTTGTGTTTTGCGGGTTTCACTAACCTCCTCTCTCGTGAGGTCATCGTTTATAAAGGGCAGCCACCGAAGTTGGGAGGTATAAAACAGAGGAAAACTTACTCAGCTTTCTTGCTGGATCTCTGTGTCTTAACTTATCTATATTAAAAAAGTAAGATGAGTATAATACTGCTAGGCAAGTCCTGTTATGTGGGAAGAGAGGAATGCGTGTAAAACTTCTCTCGGAGAGCACAAAACATTCCCGTGTGTGTCAAGATCGCCATGGTTGTCTAATGTGGCTGCTATGGAATGAGTGTCACTAGGTGGCGCTACGTCATCGCCTGAGAGGACGCTCCTGCACTAGACGAAAGGTATTAATGTCAGTCTTAGAGCACACAACCCAGAAAAATATAGTAACAGGAAAGATTTAGTTCTTAAAATAAGTCAGCAGCTCAGTGAAGCAAATACTACCACGGCAGGTACATTTTCTTTCTTGAACTGATGGAAAAGGGCATTTACTGCCTACAGGCTTCTGGCTACAGAAATCAGACAATCAAAATATTCAATTAAATGAAACCACGCAGCAGGCTTAGCCCCGGAAGACAATGAGAACCAGGTGGGCTTAGCGTATGTCTGGGAATTGGCACCGATGTTCCTCTGTAATGACACGTCCAGAGCAAACATCGTGTCACCCAGCCACTGTTTTCTCTATCCAGTACTGGTGCCAGGCTTTGGATGCTGAGATGGGGGCCTGAGACTGACTGTGCAGAGCTGCAGTTGTGGTGTAATGTGGGGACCCTTTTAATGATCTGGTTGGCGCTTCCTGAATTATGGGAGGCTTGGTGTCACACATGGGGGACGCTGCTGCCCTTCTGAGCCTTGGTTTTTCACCAGTAAGACAGGGATCACTTTTCTTAATCAACATGAGAAAGTAGCAGAGTAAAGATCACCTGACACAATGGACAAAAGGGACAGGAGCGTTGTCATGGTGATGGACCAGTCACAGACCCATCAGTGGATGGGCTTTGGGGGCTCTCTGCCCCAATTGTAGGGGGATTTTGAATTACCAGACAGCATGCAAGTTCATCGTCATTTTTCTCTTTTTCTCCACGCCCTATAGCCCCCACTGTGAAGGCCCCAGTGGCCACTGTATAGAAAGGGCAGGGAAGCATAGGGTGGGAGGGGGCCTTTGGATCCAACAGTCCTGCATCCTAGCCCTGCCACCAATGATCTCTGTGACCTTGGGCATGTCATCTCACTTAAGCCTTAAAGTTCCCCTCCAGAAAATATGTAAAGAATGGGCAGGAATATTGCAAATGATCTGTTCAAAGTGAGTTCACATCTCTAGGAAACTGAGAGAGCTTGCAAATCAAATGGCTAGACAGCCACACGAGATCTCAGAGGAACAGTGGGACCCAGAGAGAGACCTCCAGAACAGAGATGGGCAAATGCCATTTCCACCATATGAATCTCTTCTTCGTCTTTGCTTGTGGCAGTCCAGATTTGGTCCCTGCCCATGCTTAATAAATTGTTACAATTTATTCTCCTGTCCTTCTGCTTGACTTGTAATAATGTAATGATGGTTGTCAGGGAGGGAGCAGCAGCCCTGGTACCAGCACTTTGGGAACATTAGCTTCCTCTATTTAATGCTCACAACTGCTTGCAAGGTAAGTTTTATCACATATGGGTATCTATGAGGAAATGGAGGCAAATTGCTGCAGAGAGTCCCAGGGCAGATGGGTGGGAGAGTTGGGAAACTGAGTCAGGTTTATTTGAGAATGCAGGTGGGCAGGAAACTCAACCACCTCATCTGAAAAGCAGAGGTTCTGCTTTTTTCTCAGATTATCAGGTGTCTAGAGGCTGCGCCGGAAAGAATGTGCAATGAATTCTTGTTCAATCATTAATGATGCTCTGAAGACATCCAGGTACACATAGCCATGTGCAGAGTTTTATTTTTATCCTGAGTACATTATCCTGAGGTATAATGAATGTGTATTTATTGTGCTATTAACAGCATGGACTCAACTGGGTGTCCCACAGGGTGGCCCTCCTAATGACCAGTTGTGACATTTGCCAGCATATCAGGGGGACATGAGCCTGCTTGCTGGTCCAGGCCCGAGATAATCCCCTCCTCGTTTGGTTCAGAACAGGCCAGACCTCTAACCACTGGGCTACTGAACCAGGGCTTTTTGGACCAGTACCTTTTCGGGGTTGAACAGTCACTTTCCTGCACTGCAAAGTGGTGGTTCTCCCAGCCCCCTTCTGAGGTTAAATTGGTGGGTGGACTTGGTTCTTGAAATAACTCTGATTTCCTACTTGTTAGCATCTCACTGTCTCCCAAACTTCATTTGTGTCCCCTTTAAAGTCCTCACACTGAGTTAAAAGGAAGAAGCTTCCTGGAACTGGATCGCTGAGGTTTGGAATGTAAAGTTCCTTTGTCAGCTTTGCCTGTCTCCTAAGAGGTTTGTCCCTTGTCATTTTACATCATTAGTTTCAGGCAGGGTGTTTGGGGAAGGGAAGTAACATTTGTTGAGGACACACTGTACTTTAGGTACTTATTAGGTGACTTACATACATTATCTCATTTAATAGTACCACCCTATCAGGTAGCTGTAACTAGTTCTAACAAGGATGATATTGCACCCAGTCAAGCAGCTCGAAGATGTACTTGGGCTTTAAACTCAGATCTGAGCTCTTCCCAGTGCATCTAACTATTGAAGTGTATGCCTTCATCAACACATACTTATTTAATCATCTTTTCTGCAAAAAGTATTGTCCCAGGCAACTTAGAGTGATGCAAGAAAGTATAGCCCATGGTTTGCGTGCTCAGGGAATTACAGTATAGTTGTAGAAGGAAGATTCACACAGTCGGAAGTCAATGCATAACATGAAGAAGTGTCACAAGTATCCCGTAAGAAGAGATGATATGTGCTACAGGACTTCAGTTGAGGAAGGGTTTTCTGGGTGCTCAGTGAAGATTCAGGGAAAAGGTGGCAAATGAATTCATTCTTGAGGCTTAAGTAAGATTTGGATGGGTCCAGAGACTGGATGGATTACAACTGCAGTGAACCCACATGGTGTCTTCTGAGAACAGAGCCGTTTCATGATGGGAAGAGTTGTGGAAGGGCCATCAAGCTGGTATGGCAGCCTCCATGCCAGGTTCTAGAAGTTGCACTTTGTCCTAAAGGCATTGAGGGAACTACCAGCATTTTCTGGATGGAGTGAGAGTTAGGCAATGATTTGAGAAAAGTAGAGCTTTTAGAAATATTAAAGAGGAAACAAAGGATAAAAAGGCTTGGTGAAAAGAGAGACTAGGGAAGAGAGCAGAAGGGAGAAGAGTCAGGAGGCTGATAATTTTCCCGTAGTGTATGTGCCGAGTAATATGCTAAGAAACTTTGTGTCATCTATCATCTCTTATCCTCAAGCTGAACTTGTGAGACAAATAATATTACCCCAGATTAATAAGATGTTTATGTATCATTATTATCCAAGAAACCTGCTTCTCTTCTTCCTGGGGATACAGCGGGATGAAGTATTTCAGGTTTTCTAGATATGGCTACGGGTGTCATTTCCAAGCTGGGCTTCTCAAATCTCCCTGGGTCATCTGCCTGCCTGCCAGTGGGATCTTGATGAGTAAGGTGGCTGCTGTGGCTGTGGGGATTTTTCTTTGCACTGCTTCATTTTCTGGGCTCCATCAGGGACCCCAGCTCTCTGCCTTAGCAAGACAAGAAAGGGAGAGGAGGCAGCAGGGACCAGCATCTGGATGTCAGCTATTGTGGCCTCAAGGGGAGCCCTGGAATTTCTCCACGGGTTGGTCCATGGACTGTGTGTGCTGCCTCATCTGTACTCAGAGTATTTGGAGAGGGGAATTATGAAAGTATATTAGTCACACTATTCATCTGGGCCAGTGGGGTTTCTGCACGACTGTGGTTTGAATGTTAAAGCCAACGTGTTTTATCCTGTTTCATAGATAAGGAGACTTGTGATAATTTGGTTGTGAGTGATGGCAGTGAGAATGAAAATCAAGCGACAAAAGTCATCAATATTATGGGGTGAATAAATGATCACATTTGGTGATTGATTCAAGATTTAAGATATCAAGAGTGTAGATTAGATATAAGAGATTAAGGATCTAATGGAGAAGGAGTGCTAGGGAACTGCCCCCGTCATAAGCCAAGCTCCCCACATGTGCTCTGGTTCCTTAGCCTTCCTCCCGATCGAGTACTTTGCTTCTGCAGTTACCTCTTCTTTTTTCCTCAGCATCATCAGAGTTTCCTTCTTCACTGGATAATGCTCACCAGCATACAAATATGCTGGCATCTCCTCACTTAAAAGACCTCATATTAGACTTTGTTTTAACCCTTGCTCCATCCTCTGCCCCTCTTTCTGTCAATGCTTCTTCTCTTCTCTCCTCAGGCTCACTTATTTGCATGAGCCTATCTTTGCAGAGTGTTCAACATCTGTGTAAAACACTCTGTAGCCCCTAAAACTATTTATTTTTACTTATCCAAACTTTAACAGATGATTTATAAAGCATCCAGTTTTCTAAAAAAAAAAAAAAAGTATATTGCTTTGGGCTGATGGCTTCTGCACTTTGTGATCATATTTTAATTTATTTTTTCCCAAAACTATTTTTAAATAAACAAAAACAAACCAGAGCCCCCTTTCTGCCATCATCTCCTAAACCTGTTGTATTGTATTTTAGTTCATAGCCCTTATGACTGCCTGATGTTACATTTTAGATTTATTTTCTGACTTATAGTCTGAGTTCTCTCTACCCATGAGGGTGGGGGCTTTGTCCTGCTCAAGCTGCATTCTCTGCCCCTGGGCAGTGCCTGCACAGGGTGGTCACTCATCTACACTTGTGGGATATGGAAAAGACAGAGCATGATACCTGATGGGGACTGTGAGTTGGGGGAGAAGTTGGTTTGGGAAATTGATGACTAATCCAGGTTCAGAGCTGCTAAGCTTCAGGATATCCAGGTGGAGGTGTCCAGGACAATGCTGGGCATGCTAGCCTGCACCTGGGAGAGTCCCAAGTTAGAGATCAACTGTGTCCTCATCAAGAGAGTGCTGAAGCTAAAGAGTGAGTATTTTAAGGGAACTCCCAACAGTGTTTTTCCTTCACTCTCACACTAACACAATAACAATCATCAACACAGATGACTTCTGTGACAAAGATGTGGGGCTTCTTCCTCACACATGAAGCAGCGGATACCAGCTAGGTGTCCTCTAATTTAATTCTGGAATTATTTACCCAGATATAGTGTCAGATCTCACAGGCTGAGGGCTCAATCCCCAAGATTGACCCCTCCTTACCACTAGTCACAAGTCTGGTCCTCTGGAACTTCTGACCAACCGGTTTCAATGTGTGCTTCCCATTATCTCCTCTTTGGGTTTGAATAGTTTGCTAGAGTGGTTCACAGAACTCAGGGAAACACATTTATTATTTTATCAAGAAGGATATTTTATTTCATTCAGGGTAACAATAACACCACTTTTATTATAAAAAATGTAAACAAACATTTCCCAAGTTTCCCTTGAAGGAGGCACTTCACATAAAACCGGTCCCAGCTTGACTCCAGAAATGAGACCCATTCTCCATGGAATCTCCCTCAGTCCCCAGGAGTCTAAAGCTGACACGTAGCCCTAAGGTTTCAGAACAAACACACTCTGGGCTGGGAAAACAAACAAACTTGTGTGGAGTCCAGTGGCTCAGGTTTAAGAAGGATATTTTAAAGGATGCAAATAAACAGCCAGATGGAGAGATACATAGGTAAGATCTGGAAGGGACTTGAGCACTGAAACTTCTGTCCTTGTGGATTTGGGGTGCACCACCCTCTGGGAATGTGGATGAATTCTTTTTCACTTTCCCTTCAGCCTCCAGGTGTTCAGCTCTCTGGAAGCTCCCCAGGCCCAGGTCAGCATTCCTTCCCCCAGGGCATAGGGCAGGACCCTTTCTGGGAAGGGTCTTAATACCCACAATCAGAAATCAGAGGACTATTAGAGTCCTGCTTTGGGACAAGTGCAAGGAGGGCAAGAGAAGGTCAGAGAAATTGTTTCCTGAGGCTTACTCCTGAGGCCTAACACATCCAACATTATAGATAAAGACTATATAACCAGGTCTATGGGAGTTATGGGATGGGAACCACTGATGAAAACCAATATATAAATATGTATTATAATACCACAGTAAGTGAGCCCTTAAGATTCAGGACATCAGAGGTTGAGGCCTGGACTTGGGGAAATGAGGTATGGGTTAGGCCTGAAGAGTGATGGGGAACTAGGAGGTACTATCTTGTGCTGGAAACCCAGCCAAGAAATTCAAGAAAGAAGGGCTGGCTAGCAGTCTGAAATATTTAAAAAAAAGTTAAAAAAAAAATGCCACCAAATTTGGTAATTAGGTCATTGGAGGACGCAGCTGGGTGCAGGCAGAATTGATGATATTTCAGGAGCTTCAAGTATTGGAGTATTGCAAATGATTATGACAGAGGTTTGATGAGAAAAGGAAAGCAAGGTATAGAATGGCAGTTTAGCAAGGCAGTAGTGTGTTAAGGAATGCTTTTTGTCCCTTAGTGTTGGAGAGGGCTGGGTACATGTAACACTCTGTTCGTTAAGGTTTCTGAAGACACAGGGACCATAGATGAGCAAAACAAACAAGTCAATATAACAAACTATTCAGGGCTGGGCATGGTGACTCATGCTTGTAATTCTAGCACTTTGGGAGGCCAAGGCAGGAGAACTGCTTGAGGCCAGGAATTCAAGACCAGCCTGGGCAACATAGTAAGACCTTGTTTCTAAAAACAAACAAACAAAAAACTATTCATATTGGCAAATAATATTTATATACTTGCATAAAGAAATCAACAAATTTACATGCCACAACGGCATAAAAACAATGTTTTACAGCTAGCAGGTTAAGCTTTATGATTGATCATTATCTTAAGTCCTTAACAAACTGAGGGTATTCATGAATCTCAGACACATCCAAAAGTTCAGCTCTCACATAGAGATGTCAGGAGCTCAGGGGTGAGATTCTGTTTCAGATTATGGCTTCACCTTACCAGTTGAACCTACAAGACTTTCCTGAGAGAGGGGGTCCAGCAAGAATTTTCTTACTTGATTGAGAGGAGGAAGGTGTTAAGGTCAAACATTCTCAGAGATAAACTCATCAGTCAACTTAATGTGGGAGGTTTGATTCTTTCATACTGGTATTTATTCATTAATCTGATGTCTACCTTTATCTATCTATCTATCTATCTATCTATCTATCTATCTATCTATCTATCTATCTACCTACCTATCTATCTATCGATGAGGTCTTTCTATATTGCCTAGGCTGGTCTCAGACTCTTGGACTCAAGTGATCCTCCCACTTCAGCCTCCTAATGTGCTGGGATTATAGGTGTGATCCACCATACCCCAATGTGTATCTCATCTATTAATCATCTACTGTATGCCAGACTCATTGTAGGACATTGAGGAAGACCCGAAAATATCTAACATTTTTGTAGGCGCTTTGCAAGCCCTTTCACATGTGTGATCTGAGAGATGAGTAGTTTTTTTTTTTTGAGCTGGAGTCTCACTCTGTCACCCATACTGCAGTGCAGTGGCCGCTCCCGGCCACCGCAGCCTCGACCTGCTGGGCTCCGGTGATCCTTCCGCCTCAGCCTTTCAAGTAGCTGGAACTACAGGCGCGCACTATCACGCCCAGCTAGTTTTTGATTTATTGTAGAGATGAGGTCTCACCAAGTTGCCCAGGTGGGTCTCTTACCCGCGGGCTCAGGCAGTCCACTCACCTCAGCCTCCCAAGGCGCGGGATTACAGGCTGAGCCACCGAGCCCGGCTGATGAGTAGTTTTTATAGTTGAAGTTAAGTCAACTGCTCAAGATCGCCTGGAGCTGAGGTGAGCCTAGTAAGTGGAGGAGGAATAACTTATGGAAGTTCAAAGGGGAAGAGGCTAGAGGGAGGGAGCAATCTCAGGAAAGTCAAAATTAGGGTAAGCATATTGGGCACAGGAAAGGGGGCTTTTGGAAGGAAGAGGGGTGGGTCTTCTATGATGCGGCATAAGGGTAAGAGGATGGAAGACAAGTGGGGGAAATGAGAACATTCATTCTGGGGGACCTAAGATCGTGGTGAGGTGTGAGATGAGATGGTAGGCTTTTAGAGAGTGTGGGAGTTTTAGGGAGGGAAAGCATATTTGAACCTGGTGCTGTGGGCATGTGGGAAGCTCTTAGCAGAGTTGCAGGGAAGGTCTGGTGGCAGGTGGGTGCTTAGTTTTTCAGGAGGTTTGGTGACTTCTACTGCCTCACCTGACCATGGAGCAGGGATGGAGTAGATATGTAAGGCTGTGGATGGGCACTGGGTCCTTATTTGTTTTTCAATGATTAGATCCCACAGTGAAGGAATTGGATCTCTTTTATTAAAAAAAATCTGTGTTGTTTTGTATAATAACAGGTACAAATGATTTTTAAAGGGGATTAAGTTGATGGTCTCCTGTCTACCTTTTTAGAACAGGCTCTGGAGAAAGGTTCAGAGAGCCACTTTTCTCTGGTCTTCATTTTAAATTCTCCTTTATTCATTTCACACTATGTATTGACTTCATACTCTATTTGAGCAATTTTGCTGTGGGAAACAAAGATGAATCAGACATTGGTTCTGTATGCAGGGAGCTTCAAGCTATGATTTGAATTAAAAAATATTGAATGCTAAAGGAGAGAGGAAAAATGCAGTGAGGGGGAGGGGACCACATCCACTGGGATAACCAGAAGGCTTTGTGGAGGAGGCAGCTAGGCCTTGAAAGGTTTAGGGTTTGGTCATGCAGAGGAAAGTATGGTCTACATATACTCATTTAATATACTTATTAAATATACTTTATTAAATGAATAAATGAAAATTCAATGCACTATGGCTAAAGGAATGTGATGTCACCTGGTCAGTTGATCAGAAAGGAGGACCAAAGTCCAGGAATGGTAATAAACTTGTAGCAAGTGTTATGTCTCAGGCAATGTTCCAACAAACTTCTATATACTTATTAATTTAATCCTCATGACCTCCTTAGGACACAGGGGTCATGATTTCCCAGTTTATGGGTGATGAAACAGGCCCAGAGATGATAAATGACTTGACCAAACTTTTACAACTTGGGATTTTGACTCCAGGTTGTGTTGTTTAAAGACTGAATACCAAGCAAAGAAGTTTGGTTGTTTCTTATGCTTCTGTCTGTCATCATCACCCTGGTCACATAGGCCCTCACCTCCATTTTCATCTATTTTTTATACACACCCTCTTCCTAACCTCTCATTCCTATGCTCTCTCTCTCTTTCTTCCGGGGGCTGGAGAGGGCATTGGAAGGCTGCAAGTGGCACCAGGGACCTCATATGCAGAATCCCAGGGGAGCACAGCTATTTCTGGGCTGCTCACTGCAGACTCAGGCAGTCTGTGGTAATTACAAGTAAATACAGCAGTGAGTCTTAGTTTAACCTTGCTCATTTCCAGAATTCCGCATTTTGATTTTGTAGACTTTGCAGCATGGTATTAATGCCAAAATAATTTGGATAAATACAAGCTCTGCAAACTCTTTGGCCTATAATCAAGTTTTTCCTTCTCCATGTCTAGTTTTTCATATGCACTGATGAATAGGCCAATCTGTGTGCCTGTATTAATAAGATTCAAGCACAGCGATGAAAATGCTTCCTCGTGCCTTCTATGGGTCAGAACTTGGGGACGGAGGTGGTGGAGTGATAGAATCAACACTGAGATGTGTCAGAAGACTCCTGTCTTGGAAAGCAAAGGGGGCTTAAGTGGGAACTTCCAGGCCCATGTAGTCTGATGTCTATTATAACAGCTTATACTTGATATCTAAGTGCTGGTAACATTGCTCAATTTGACTTTATTGTTAGACTTTCACGATGACCACCAACGTGAGGACAAATCATATGCCAGGAATGGGGCAAGATGTCGGAGAGCTACTGTTGCCTAAAACCTGGACCCTGCCCTGGAGGACCCCAGCTTAGCAGAAGTGATAGACACATAAATGCATGACTCATGCCTCTGTGTGTATGGGCTATCCCGGAGATGGGTACAGATGAGGGGCATGAGGCTCGAGAGAGGGCTGAGATGACTACAGAGAGGAGCTGACAGTTGAAGGATGGTAAATGTATTTGACCTTGTGTTAGTGGATTTACTATGTAGTTTGAAGGGTCTGCTTGCAATAGTATGATTTTCTATAAAGGAAGTGATTGGATGAAATCTATCACAATTCCTGTAGTCTGAATTATGCTATAGTACCCTCATGACACTTACTGTTTGCCCCCACCCCAACCACCAAAGATCAAAGGTCAAGTGGTTTGATTTCTCCTTCTATGGTGCAGGTGACTGGACACAGGCATGAGTGACCCAAGGATGGTGGAACTCTTGTCTCTGGAGTTTTACCTGGAGCTTTGTTCTCACATCCCTGGAAAGGTTATAAGTAAAGGGTTCCCTAGAGAGGACCTAAGTGTCTCCATCCTGGTCTCTTGATTCTGGTAGAATTGGCACTGTTCCAGGCTCTGGGATATTACTAACAGCATAGGAAACAGCAGGAGAGAACAGGGGGAGTGGGGAAAACGAAGAACTGGGAGTGAGGGCAGAGGGGGATTTTGAGGCAGAGCATTGGTAACATTAGCCCTTATCCTCTTTTCTCTCTTTCTCTCTCTCTTTCTTTCTCTTTCTCCTCCTTCCTTCCTTCTTTCATCAAGGTCTCAGTCTGTTGCCCAGGATGGAATGCAGTCTCACTCTGTTGTGTTGCCCAGGCTGGAATGCAGTGGCACAATCACGGCTCACACAGCTTCAAGTTCTTGGGGTCAGGCGATCCTTCTGCCTTAGCCTTCAAAGTAGCTGAGACTACAGACATGTCTGGCTAACTTTTTAATTTTTTTGTAGAGAAAAGGTCTCACTGTGCTGCCCAGGCTGGTCTCGAACTTCCAGGCCCAAGCAATCCTCCTGCCTCCTAGAATGCTGGCATTACAGGCATGAACCACCATTCCCAGCCTAACCCTTGTTTTCAAGGTTGCTTTTCTCCCATTCATCTGCCTCTCCAAGTTGACACTCTTGCACTTTATATCTGACTTAGCAGCAGGATTAAGTGTGCCCCTGGCTTTAGTGCACAGAGGTTAAGGTGAGCTGTCTGACATTCTCATCTGCATGAAGGGATAAACTGTCCTTGAATCTAATCCACAAACGAAAGTATAAAGCTATCAGGCTCACCTCTAGGCAGAACTTTATTGGACAGAAGTGTCTATAGTGACTCTTCATACCTGATAGATAGTTTTGAAAAGAATGAGTGTGCATATTAATTTCCTTTCTCTACAAAATGAAATCCACTTGCAAGCAGTATTGGCTTGTTTCACAGCATGTGAGGATCTATTACTGATGAATAGAAGTGATGATCATAGAATTCATTTCCCTAGCTAAACTACAGTCTTGGGAAAGCTGTGCCCTCTTCTGATGGTAGCTTGCTCTCTGGCTTAACTGCTCTGGCTCCCTGTTCCTTACTTTTCCAACTTCGGCCTGCTATTTTTTTTTTTTTAACACAAGAGTGTGCAAAGTTAATAAGATGATTGAAAATATCTCTGCAACTAAAAATTGGACAAGGAGTCTCTGTATAGTGTAAATTTGTATGTAGGGCACACAATCAGACAAAAACCTAAAAAGTGCTTAACCATTCACTCCTCTACTTTTGTTTCTGGCTTCAACGCCTTTCAGAGAAGCAAGTGCTGGGGAAACATCAGTAGGGACATGAACAGCAGAGGCTGAGGTAGTGGGTGGTGCTGGATGGTCCACGTCTAGGAAAAGTGAAGGTTGGGAAAGGCAGTATGTTTTGTAGTAGTTTTGGGGAAGAAAGTTGATTTTTGATTTTTTTTTTAATTGATGGTTTCCCTAAGGGGAAACAATGGCTATTTACAGACTCTAGAAGAATGAATCATCTGAGTAGCTGTGACATTTAATTGCTATATTCTCTTTAGTTTAAAGCATAATTTCCTAAATGAAAAGCCAAGGAACACTACTCCTGAGTGATGTTTCATGATAAATGTTTTGTGGTCCTAGTGGCCTGGGAAGCTTGCAGACTGTAGTATCTCTAGGAGATTTATGGCTCATGTTAGCAGGTTAAAGATTCAAAAGTTATGCAGAGAAAAGATGGATTTAAATTTGTTTAGCCAAGCCCTTCCCAAACTCATTTGACTATGAAGTCCTTTTTAATACATATAATATCTCTACTTTGGGAATCTTGGTTAGAGTGAAAGGGAGTAGCATTGACTGAGATTCTTCCATTGCAGGAACTCTGCCAGGTGCTTTATGGACATTTTCTTCATTCTTTCTTTTTTTTTTTTTTTTGAGTTGGAGTCTCACTCTGTCACCCAGACTGGAGTGCAGCGGCCGCTCCCAGCCACCGCAGCCTCAACCCGCTGGGCTCCGGCGATCCTTCCGCCTCAGCCTTCCAAGTAGCTGGAACTACAGGCATGCGCTACCACGCCCGGCTAATTTTTTGATTTATTGTAGAGATGAGGTCTCGCTTGCCCAGGTGGGTCTCGAACCCGTGGGCTCAGGCAATCCACTCACCTCAGCCTCCCAAAGGCGTGGGATTACAGGCTGAGCCACCGAGCCTGGCTTCTTCATTCTTTCTTAGCCTTCTGAGCTGTGTATTTTAATTCCCATTGACAGATGAAGAGACTGAGGTTTAGCAAGTCAAGGTACTAGCTCAAGGTTACACAGCTGGTAAATGGTGGAGCTGGTATTTGAACTTTGGTCTGTGTAACTTCAAAAACCTTCTCTTTTCACCTTGTCACACTTCATAATGCTTCTCCCATCTGTAACCAAGGAGGTTGGAAGGGGGTGGGTGGGAAACACAGTATGGCATTTAGTTTGAGGGTCAGTCAGGTGCAAGTTTAATATATTTTTTTTCTTTCCTATGGATACAGTCAAGATCATCCACCTTGCAGGAATCTATCTCTGCCAAGAGAAGTGGTTGAAAGGCGGCCAGGCCCCATAAATTCAAGGATGATTGTGATGAACAGCCGGCTGCCCTTGGGCCTAGAGCACAGTGATGTTTAGATGGATTAGCTGAGGCCCACAGCCTTTATTATGATCCTCCCATTTTAAGTAATGCTTTCATCAAGTTGTCCCCTTCTCCGTCTGTTAAAGCTTTGGTGGATTATGAAACGTATCCCCAAGTTCTGTTGAAGAATAGTTTGCCAACAGAAGTCAGCAGAGTAAAAATGTCTTACGAAGCATCCGATTCCTCAGGGCTGCCCCTGGTCTGTGGTCACCCACCACCAGGCACCCCATGTGAGAGAGAGTGCTTTTGCCTAAGGGCTCTCGGGGAGGGAGCTGGGCTAGGATTTGTGGAGTTGGTGATAGGGCTGGGGTCCTAAGACTGGTGGCCAGAAAGATGAGGACTCATCACTGCTAATAAGTCAGAATCTGAGGTCCTCCTACAGAGCAGGGAGATTTCTACCCTTCTGACTCTCTTCTAGGATGTTGTTGACTCTCCTGGTATTACAAAAGGGTTATGCCACCGAACCTGTCTCCACAGAACAATTTAAAAAGGCCTCCTTTATACAGCCTATCCTAGAAGCTTATCTAAAATGAGAGGTTTCACAGACAGCAGTCAGGGATGATAAGCATCCTTCACGACTTCCCTCTGTGCTCTGAAGAGCAGGGGCAGGACCACACTTCTGGCTGGGTGATGCTGGTCTCAGGAGAGAATTGACAAATTCAGTGGGGAGAACATGGCCTTGGTCAACTCATGCAACTCATCTAAGATGCTTATTGTGCTGGCTGGGACTTGGAGACCAATAAAATAAAGAGGAACAAAATAAAATACTTCTGCTCTGGGAGGACACATATAAGCCTGTCATTGCCAAGTAGTGTAGCGAATGCCTAATAAGAGAGACTTACAAAGTGTGGAGGCAGAGGGTGGTCAGTGAGATCTGGGGGGAGACGGCCTTACAACCAAGCTTGATAGTGGGAACTTCTTGTTGGACAAAGGGCAGGGAGGGAGAAAAGGGCATTCCAGGCAGAGGTAATGGTGCATACAAAAGCAATTATGAGATTTCCATGGCCAGTGAGAATTGAGGAGGAGCTTCCTCCAGATGGAAAACACTAGCTCCTGGATACAGGTTGGTGATGGGGACTGGAAAAGGAGAAAGGAAGATCACAGTTCAAGGATCCAAGGGGCGGGGAAGAGCATCTCAGCATGTCCACATACCTTTAGTCTAGTCACCTGCAGTCTGTGGAATCTTGGGCTTGGTTTTTGTGTGTGGGTTAGGGGATTTCAAATTTTATCCTCAATCTCTTTTCCTGGAATGACAGTCAGGAAGTGGCTGATGGGGTCTCTGGTTTGCCTTTTACAAAGCCAGGCACTGGCCTGTGAAGCTGAACGCTAACATGACTGCTCACCATCCCAACCAGGCAGCATGGAGGAGAGACAAGATCCTTATTTCTTCTGGAACTTTTGAGGCAGACAAGTGAGTCCCTTTCTCAGCTGCGGTTGAGAGATCTTCATGCTGGGGTCTGAATACCAGCTCTGTCCCAGCTTCGGGTGGCAGGCTGTGGTGGAAAATGCCCCTGTTGTATGGGGAAAGGCATTCTGTGGAGCTGTCAGGGCCTGAATATATATAGCAACCCAGGCTGCAATATGTCCAAAGTTGCTATCAAAAAGAAAATAAGGGAGATCTGCACGTCTGCCAAGATGTCACACCTCATAGATTTAAAGCTGGACAAAGTGACTTGCTGACCTCCATACTACTCACCAGGGGCACATCCGTCTTCCCCTTATATAATCCTCCAGTCTCTCATTGACATTCCAGCTGGACCAGGCTCTGCTGATAAATATTGGGCCTGAGCCTGCAGGTCACATGAGAATCTCTGCCTGCCATACAAGGCCCCAGCGTCTTGGGAGCAGGATGCATGAGGACTTTGTTTGCTTTTTCCTGTTTGTCTTAATCACCCCCAATGACTTTCACCAAGGTTTCTATGGAATAATAACAGTAGGAAAATGTTATAGAAGAGAGCCAGGGGATGATGATGACAAATACCAGCTCTTTGGCCTAACGGATTCCTCCTTGTGCTTTGAATAGAGGCCTTGCAGAAAGGAGGCTGGAAAAGGGGAAAATATATGTGAGACCCAGAGGGGTGAAATGAAGAGAGGTTTCCAGAGAGCCAGGTGCAGGAAAGCAGGTATGTTTTTCTTTTTTTATAACCCCTAGAAGGGTTCTTTTTTTATAACCCCTAGAAGAAGTCAGGCTGTGGTGGAAGAGGATGGTCATTAACTTGGGAAAAGTCCTGCCTGGGGGCTCAGTCTGAATCACCAGGCTTTCGTGAATCAAACTTTTCTTTTTATCCTCCCTCCCTCCTCCTCTTCCATGTTGTCCCCACCCTTTTTGGCACTCCTACATAACTTCAGGTTTGAGTGAAATATCTTCACTTTTCTTCTACCCTTAAATGTGAAATTTTGTGATTTCAAAGCTGAGCTTCTGATGTAGACAACTTTTTTTTTTTTGAGTTGGCGTCTCACTCCGTCGCCCAGACTGGAGTGCAGTGGCCGCTTCCGGCCACCGCAGCCTCGACCTGCTGGGCTCCGGCAATCCTTCCACCTCAGCCTTCTGAGTAGCCGGAACTACAGGCGTGCGCTACCACGCCCGGCTAATTTTTTTTGATTTATTGTAGAGATGAGGTCTCGCCAAGTTGCCCAGGCGGGTCTCGAACCCGTGGGCTTAGGCAATCCACTCACCTCAGCCTCCCAAAGGCGCGGGATTACAGGCTGAGCCACTGAGCCTGGCCGATGTAGACAACTTAAGGTTTCTGGTGACGGGCTGGTGAGTGCTCCCTTCTCCACTCTGACTAGGAGAGGTGATGAGAATGGGTTAGAGGTTCTCCTTTCTATCCTTTACATTCCAAGCTCTTAATCTGTATTGGTGGAGGACTATGGGAGTCTGAGAGCTGAGGGTAGCCACAGACATTGGTGGGGGGTTGGGTGAGAACATTGTAGTCTGATTGTGAGAAAGGGAAGATATGTGGCATGCAACACTGAGTCAGGCTCTTGTCCCACTCCCTGTGAGGACGGTGAGAAATTATAGTGTGAAAGCAGAATCCCAGGTTCCAGAGGGCTCTGGGTTGTTTACCATCTGTCCTCACTTGGAGGGCTAGTGATGGCGGTGGCCACCTGGCTGTCTGAAAGGCAGAAAGGGACCCAGGTGCCTCCAATGACTTGCTCCTTATTATGGTCTGGCTAAGGAAAGCTGTTCTGCAGCCCTTGATTAGAATAATTCAATTCTCTCTCTGCATGATTAAATCAGGTGGCCAGGCTGTTTATCTGGTGGGGTGATTGATCACACAAATTCTTTCTTTTTTTCCTTTTACCCTCTTCTT
Organism: Tarsius wallacei; assembly: GCA_963574415.1. NCBI lineage: Eukaryota > Metazoa > Chordata > Mammalia > Primates > Tarsiidae > Tarsius > Tarsius wallacei. The sequence continues at coordinate 66,896 of CAUYQG010058448.1, forward strand.
TTTCAAACACACACTCAGATTAGCGAACTGGCAAAACAAAAGACAACAAAAAAAAGGAGACAGCCTGGATGCAAATTATAAACACTCAAGACTAGAAATGGCTTTCTTTCATAGGACCTCTCTGTTTTGACTACCATGCTCCTTCGTCCCCAATTCACTCTCCACATTAAGGGAAGTGTGTTGAAAGCTGGATTTTTTTTTCTTTTTTTTTGAGACAGGGTCTCAGTCTGTAGCACGTGAAGCAATCTTGGCTTGCTGTGACCTCGACCTCCTGGGCTTGCTTAAGCGATCCTTCCACCTCAGCCTCCAGAGTAGCTGGGACTATAAATATGTGCCACCACACCAGCCTAATTTTTGCATTTTTTGTAGAGATAAAGTCCCACTATGTTGCCTAGGCTGGTCTCAAAGCTCTGAGCTCAAATGATTCTCCCACCTCGGCCTCCCAAAGTGCTGGGATGATAGGTGTGAGTTGTGTTCAGTGAAAGCTGTTTTTTTTTTTTTTTGAGTAGGAGTCTCATTCTGTCACCCAGGTTGGAGTGCAGTGGCACAGTCATGGCCACCACAGCCTCGACCTGCTGGGCTAGGTGATCTTTCTGCCTCAGCCTTCCAAGTAGCTGGGACTACAGATACATGCCACCATGCCTGGCTAATTTTTTGATTTATTATAGAGATGAGGTCTTGCCAAATTGCCCAGGCTGGTCTGAATCCTGTGGGCTCAGGTAATCCTTTCACCTTGGCCTCCCAAATGCTGGGATTATAGGCATGAGCCACTGTGTTTGGCTAGATTTTTTTATTGTTAAAAGCCAGAATCCTACTTTTGGGATGACTTTGTTAGGTTGGAAGTAGGGGATCTTGTTTAGACTAGAGAAGACCAGCTTGAAGGCAGCAAAGATGTAATTGATTCCTTCCCCCCACTGGAAGATAAGAGAGGGAAGGGAAAAATGGCAGTAAATAGCCGAGTGTGTTGATAGAGGAAAGGCTGCTCAAAATAAGGCTCTTGGGTAAATGAGGGTTCCTGCCTTTAACCTTGACTCTTCTGTTCCATTTAATCCTGCCATTTTAATAAAACCCTTTAATAAAACACAATATGTATTTTTGGAATCCTCTACATTTTTTTTTTGTGTGTGTGCTGGGCAAGCCCTGGTGGCCTTGTTTGTGTTATAGTTGTGGACACAGGGATAAAAGATCCGTGCAACGGAGCTATACTATTTAAAATAACAACTGAAAATATTCAGGACCCTTGTTATATTAATATTAAATTTTAAAAATATGTCTTGGCTCCCTGAAAAGTTCTATGTTGGAGCCATAAAACTTCTGGGAATCACATATCTTCATCCATCACTAGGAAGGCAGTTGAAGTGGGTTTGATGCTTTCAAGTCCAGTCCCTTTCCTATGACTTGGTGTCCTTGGGGATAGACAGGAGGAACTAATATTTGTTCATTCCTACTATGGCTGAGTGCTTCATCTTTTCATGTTTGTCATCTTACTTAGTTCCTCTGCTCAATCTGTGCCCCTTAACCTCCCAATACAGGTAGATATTATCCCTATTGTGCAGGTGAGGAAAATGAGGCTCAGGGTATGGGCAACCTGTCCAGTTTAATCAGAATAAAGGGCAGGTGTTGAGAAGGGTCAGTGCTGGGATTGAGCCCAGGCCAGCCTTCCTTGGAAGGCTTTGCTCTTTCTGCCACCCCATGCCATCTTTCTATGGCTTTGGTTCTTGTTTTAAAGGTCACAAACACAAAACGTTTCATCTTTTCAGGTCAGGTGTGCCAAAACTCCAGGCTTGGCATCAGACTCTTGGCCTCTGTGAATGCCTTTGAGGTGAAGCCGTGATTTGGGTATGTACCCCCTGCCTCTCACAGCTGCGGACTAAGTTGGGTTGAGAGGGCAGGTGGCACAGAAGGTGGATAATTGATTTTCTTTTTATGAATATTCATTTGAGGTTACTTCTCCATCTGTTCTTCTGTAATTTCAAAATGGTCATTGAGTACTGAGTAGGAGCAAGCCTGTCTCTCTCCTTCTAGGTCACTCCTTGGCCACTGGATGATCAGGGCTGAGCATGGACAGAGAGGGCTGGGTCAATTGTCTGGGCTTGGGGCTTTTCCAGATTGCATATCCTTAATTGTATCACACTCTTTGAAGCCATCTGATGAACTGATTCCCAGATGGCCATCTGTACAGAAATGTGGGACTGCTTACAGAAGGTTTGGGAGGCAGTGATGCCTGAGCTATGTAGCTGAGCCAGTGGGCAGCTTGTAGAAGGGAAGAGCTCATGGGGTCACTGATAATAGTCTATGATGGAGAGAAAGAACCATAAAGAGCAGAGGGCTCATTAGTTTTGATGGATCTGTCTCAAATAATCTAACATTTTAGTCCCTTGTGTAAAATCCAGGATAAGTACTGAATAGAAATGTGTTTTGGGGCCCATTGTAGTTGCCTCTTGAGGGAGGGAATATTTGGTGACCCTCCATGGCTCAAGGATTCAAAAGGGACTAAGTTTGTGTTAAAACCATGTCTCTGCTGCAGAAAAGGCTGTGTATCTGCTCTTCTATCAAAGAACTGAATATTGAGTGGTTCTTTCCCCCACCCATAAAATGTAATAAGTGATATTCCTAATAATAACTTCTAAAAACAGAAATGTCTTACATGGGCCCCTGTATCATCACAGATGAACAAAAATTATGTTCATTAAAGTTTTAATATAAAATGTATTTCATAAAATACCAGTTCTTAGAAGATTGTTAGTCTTTGTGTTGTATATTAAGGAATACTTTCTTTTTTTTGAGTTGGAGTCTCACTCTGTCGCCCAGACTGGAGTGCAGTGGCTGCTCCCGGCCACCGCAGCCTCGACCCGCTGGGCTCCGGCGATCCTTCCGCCTCAGCCTTCCAAGTAGCCAGAACTACAGGCGCGCGCTACCACGCCCGGCTAATTTTTTGATTTATTGTAGAGATGAGGTCTCACCTGCCCAGGCGGGTCTCGAACCCACGGGCTCAGACAATCCACTCACCTCAGCCTCCCAAAGGCGCGGGATTACAGGCTGAGCCACCGAGCCCGGCTAAGGAATACTTTCAATATGGAGATAATTAGTACAATTCTGGCCACAATGGATAATGGGTAGGTTATTTTATGTTTTCATATAACATTCATTCATTCATTTTTTAAAAAATTTTTTGTGGAGTCAGGGTCTCACTCTGTCACCCAAGTTGGAGTGCAGTGGCACAATCATGGCTCACAGCAGTCTTAACCTCCTGGGCTCAAGTGATACTTCCACCTCAGCCTCTTGAATAGCTGGGTCTACAGGTGTGTGTCACCATGCCTGACTAACTTTTTTATTTTTTTATTTTTTGTAGAGACAAGGCCTTGCTATGTTACCAAGGCTGGAATTAAACTCCTGGGCTCAAGCAGTCCTCCCATCTTGGCTTCCCATAGTGCTGAGATTACTGGCGTGAGCCAATGGACCTGGCCTCATTCATCACTTATAATTCACCTTTTCACTCTTTCTTTACATAGTGCCCAGCACGTGGTACACAATCAATAACATTTTGATTTTATCATTTTAAAAATAGCATGAATTGAGCAAGAGTCTTAGGCATTGTGATAGGCACAGGAATGCTAGGTAGGATGCGAGTGCTAGAGCGGGACTTAGGTCTGGTGGGGGTGACGGTCAAGGGAATCATGCAATGAATGTCTCGGTAGAGGACACAGAGGAGGGGCACCTTTCCCAGACTTGAGGGGCTCAGGAAATCTGAAAGATAAACGGGTGTTATTTAGGCAAAAGTGAGGGTGGCTGAGAAAGTATCACATGCCTAAAGGTGAGAAAGAAAGAACTGTATTGCAAAAGGGTGGTTGCTCCCCTGGAAAGATACCATTGCTCTGTTTCTAAGTGACTCTATTGTAGCTCCTATCCTTCCTTTAGAGGAACTCTGTTTACACCGTGGTTCTTAAATGGGATGATTTTGTTGTCTTTCCCCCCTCTTCTACCCCTTTACTATAGGGATATTTGGCAATGTCTGGAGACATTTTTGGTTGTTGCACGTGAAGGATGCTCTTGGTATCTGGTGGGTCCAGGGGAGGGATGCTGCTAAATATCCAACAATGCACAGGACAGCCCCCCACAACAAAGGATTATCCAATTCCAAATGTCTATAGTTGCTGCTGTTGAGAAACCCTTGCCTGCACTAAATCTCTACATCAGATCTTTAGCCTCTGAAGTTCTTGGGTGAGCACTTTCAGCAGAAAGTGAGAGGTGTGCCCCCTGGGCCTGATGGTAGATGGCAGATTGAGGCTCCAATCAGAAGCCTTTTCAGGTACACTCGCAGGATGCTGGATAAAGGATTTTCTCTCCTTGGTTCATATTCCTCTAGATACTTACACAGAGCAGTTGGTTAATAACTTAAATGGACTGAGATACAACCTGCTGCCTTACAATGGCTTTTTAACCAATAATCAGCCTGATGAGTTTATGTATAAGAGAGATAGTAATATCGTATTGGCTGATTGTGATAAGTGAAGGTCATAAGTGAAGTGTTTAGCGTGGAATGCTTCATAAGTGTTTCTTATTGCTTTTATTCAGAATGATGGTTTCTTTGCTGTGTCAGCTTGGCTAGGCTGCAGCTTCCAGTTATTCAGTCAAATGCGAATCTAAATCTTGCTGTGAAGGTATTTTGTTGATGTAACAAGTGCCCCAATCATATGACTTTAAGTAAGGGAGATTATCTTGGATAACCTGGGTGGGTCTGACTGAATCAGGTGGAAGGACTTAAAAGCAGGATTGAGCCTTCCCCAAGTGAAAAAAGGAATTCTGTTAATGGATGGCAGCTCTGGTTTGTGCCTGTGGGTTCCAGCCTGACGGAGATCATTCCTTTCTGATTGCTTGCCCTAGGAATGTCGGACTTGCTTAGCTGGCCTTCACAACTGCATAAGCAACTCCTTGCAATAGTAAATCTCTTATGATATGTCTCTCCTACTGGTTCTGCTTCTCTGGTTGAACCTTGACTGAGACATGTAGACTGAGGTCTACATATATTTTAGGTCTACATGGTAGGAGATACTTCAAGGTACTTGAAGCATGTTTAAAAAGAGTTTCTGCTCAAAATTCTGTCCCCTTCCACTTCTGGGGAAGGAGGTGATTGTCATAGGACCTTCAGAATAAAATGGAATCTTCTTTAGTCAGTCTTTCAGGATTTGAGGCCCAGAAGGTAGATTGCATGTGGAAATAGTCTGACTGGTTAGGTGTACATGACCCCATACCCTCTATATAATTTTTATCATAAGTTTCAGAGGTAACTTACTTATTTTGGTTATGTAGTTCTGCTTTCTAACAAGGGTAGATCCCAAGTTGAAGCATTGACTGTATTTGTGGGGCTGGGTGTTGAGTGGGTGGGTGAAAGTCTTTTCTACCTAATACATAGAGGTGAAGAGAAGCTGGGGAAGGACTTGGTGGGGAGGAGGCTGTGCTACAAGGTTGCAGCAGGGGACCTGCCAAGGGGAAAAGGAGGTGGCTGAATGAATAGAAAAATATACAAGGAATTTTAAAGGAAGTTTTGCTTGTGGAATGAGACTAAACTTTCTTCTCATAAAATCTTCAGCAAAGAATTCATTTATATTAATTATAAAGTTTGATCAATTTCCGAGTACATTAAAGTATAAAGCCCTGCTACAAGATGAGCGTATGATATAATAGAAGCTTCCTATGGGACCCAGTCACGTATGGCCTATAAATCCATTAAGAATGCACATTATATCGTTTTGTTGCATCAGTTAACATGTGTATTTATGATAAAGTAGCTAATCCACACATTCCTCATATATTTATTATGGTGTCCTAATAGAGCTCTATGCTAGGTGCTGAGTATATGTCTGAGGATAAGACTGTCATGGAAGTTGTGATCTGGTTTGGGGAACATGATACAGATAAACAGAAAGCAATCATAATATATCATGGCATGATGAAAAGGCAAGGGGGTACTATGAGAGCCCATGAGAGCATACAACCTGGACCTGGGGGGTCATGGAGTTTTCTGGGAAAGATGACACTTTATTTTAAACCAAAGGATGAGTAGGAGGTAGGAAGCTAAAGAGTTAGAGACAGATGATTAATGTCCTTAGTCTAGCAAGCAATTTATTGAATGCATGCTATGTTTCCAGAGACTTGTTACCATTCCTCTATTTAGATTGTTTTTCTTATTGAAAATTTCAGATGTACCTTGTAGCTTTATGTGAAGTGAAGACTTCATGTGAGGTTAAGGCCCTTAACATCATTTCTAGTAGAAAAATTATTTGATGTGAAAAAGTCTGCTAGGGTCTAATGTTCATGCTCCCTTTCTCCCAATTATATGTTAATTCCTAACTCCCAAGATAATAATAATAGGAGGTAGGACCTTTGAGAGGTGATTAGGTCATGAGGCAGAGCCCTCATAAATAGGATGAGTGCCCTTGTAAAAAAAAGCCTGAGGGAGTTTGTATGCCCCTACCACTATGTGAGAACACAGTGAGAAGATGGTCATCTGTGAACCAGGAAGCAGGAGGCCCTTACCAGACACCAAATTTGCTAGCACGTTGTTCTTGGGCTTTCTAGCCTCTAGAAGTGTGGAGAATATGTTTATGTTGTTCACAAGACTCCCAAATTATGATATTTTGTTATAGCAGTCCACATGGACTAAGACAATATCCCAGGCAGAAGCAGTAAAAATAATCCAGTCTGGCTGACTTTCTAGCCATTCTGTACACATAGGTTAAGGGCAGCAAATTAGAAGTTAAGAAAAGTATGAAGGACTTAGATGTCACAAGCATGGAGAGACTTGATGTCAAACCTCACAATAACAAGATTTAGAGGCAACCCTTAAAGCCCGAGAAAGACATTTTAAGAGCAAATACAAGGAAAGCCTTCACAGTGTCTATTTTATGGAAATTTTATTCTCTAAAATGTAGCACAAGCTGAAATTATAGAAAAGTTCAAGACCTTGGACAAATAAATGTCCAAATAAATGGACAAATAAGTGGATTCGTAATGGGCTATTAAAGGGAATCTAGGGCTATTTGGAATAAATCACATTATCATTAAATTTTTGACACCATGGATGATTTAAAATGCCTCAAAGACACTATCAGAGGGAGACACTAGAAGAAATGGATCAGGGGACCCCAAATGATGATGATGATAATGCTCTTTCCCTTATCGGTGTCCTAAATGTGTTTTTATTTATACAAATGCTCTTTTGAACTCCTCTGTCTCTCTCTTTTTTCCTTCCTGAAGAAGGGTATATGGCAGCCAAGAGTTATGACTAACTGCACACAGTAAACCGCAGGCATATTACCTGTCTTACTACCCATTTCTGCCTGTTATACTTACCCAAACATCCTATGTCTGTCTTTTTTCCTTGCTTCCTTTTCTTAGATTTTGGTCACATACAACTACTTTAAAAAAATAATTAGTGTCTGACAATTTATTCCTTTCAGAACTCTGAACTTGAGTCTTAAGTTTGTCATGGTGGGAGTTTTTTTCATTTATGATAATATGAGAGTCAGTTAGAGTAAGATACATTAACTTATCATTTGGCACAACCTTTGGATGAATTGATTTGTCCATGGAAGTCTTTGTGTTGATTATATCAGTACATGGAGATTAATTATGTAGGAAAACACTATGGAAAAGGAATCTGGCTGAAGGGGGAATGACTGTCCTATGTCACCTTATTTTTTTAAGGAACTGCTTTACTAACCTTCCTGAAAAAAGAGAACTAGTTATTCAGTCAACACTTCTTTCCAGTTAATATCCCTGAATCACTCAGATGATCATTTGTGTGTTTTAGGATATGTTTTGGTCAGCAGTTTCAGGATTGTTGACACACTTTTCCATGTCACTTTACACTGTGCAAAGGTTGTGCCATAATTTGGTGAATATTGGGAATAGGCAGAAGAATTGTCAAGGAGTGGTGGTAAAGGTGATCTTGAGGATCTCCTCAAGACCTTCTTGAACTCTTTTCTTTTACCTACTTCTGGCTGCTTTCTGCTTTGGGTAGGTTTGACCTAGTGATTTTACCTATCTTCAGAAGAACTGTATTGAAATCCTACTGACTGCTACCCATTCCTCAGAGTACCCTGTAGTCTTGGTTTGCCTGGGACTATATCTTATTACTTCTGCCCTATTATTAATTGACTCTTTATGTTCTGATGCTTTCATTTAAAATGTAGAGAGAGAGGATTAAGATGGCTGACATGATGCAGTTAGAGTGAGTTTCTTCTACAGAGTAAACCAAGATAGAGAGAACTTCCTCAGCACTCAGAGAGGAAAGAATCCAGAAGTATGCTCCACAAGTCTCCAAAAGAGGGATAATAACCACATACAGCAAATAAGAAGAAAAAAATCCACTGACCTGGGCTGGAACTGGCCAGACTCTTGCCTGTACCACTACAGTCCACCACAGCCTCTGGACACAGTGGGAATTCAAGGGTTCTGTGCTCCTTCTACAAACCTGCAGGGCCCCCTTAGTCTTATGGGACACCAGTTCTTCACAGGAAACTGCCTGACCTTCAGCTGTGCTCTGCCATAGAGTGGTGCAGGAAAAAAAGCATTGAAAAGTGCCAGTTACCATTTTCCAGGGTGGAGCAGCTGCTTTTTAGACAGTTTGGGAGGGAATGGGCTCCAAGGCTAAGCTACTCTGCTCCAAACAGTTCCTAGATGGGTGGGTTGCCTGAAAACTCCTGAGGCCCTGAGGCCAGCTGCAACTTGACATTCAGATTGCAGATTGCCTGAAGCCAAAGCAACCTCTCACTCCCCTTGTGAACTCTTCTGTGCTTGCTCTGCACAACAACATTACCCCAGTGGCCTTGGAATCCCTTCTAACTCCCACTGGGGAAGTTAAGAGTGCACACTTGTGGAGTGCTTCAGCTCCTTTCTCTTGTACTACCTCTAAAGGCTCAAAACAGAGAACTTGCCCTTGGGCTAGGCTGACTGGGCACTTCCTTGAAGCAATACTCGCCAAGGAGAAACCCTATAGCCACCATCATAGCCAACTTTTTCCCACAAGCAGCACCTCCTGGCTAGAGGTCAACAGTACAGCCAACCACACTGGATACAATACCTCAGTGCTGGGGAAGCCCTGATCTCAAACGTCAGCTAGCCACACTTTCCAAAACCACTCTGGCAACTCAGGATGCCATGTGCCAGTGCAGGTACACAGCACAGGGCTGCCACATCTGGCAACTGATAAACTCACCACACCAAGTCTACATATAACTAAGGGAACTGTACAATGTCTATGTCAACCCCCTGCCAACCTCAATTCAGAAGAAATTATCTACCCAAATGAGAAGAAACCAGAAAAATAATTCTGACAATATGAACAAAAACAAAAACAGAGTTCTTCAAAACTCCCAAAAGACCACACTAATTCTTCACTAACAAACTTTAGTCAAAGTAAAATTTTTGAAATTCCAGACATAGAATTCAAAAGATTGATAATAAAATTGATAATGAACTTTGAGAGAAAATTGAAAGTCAACATAAATAAATTAAAACTCTTTGGGACATGGATGAAAAATTCTCCAAAGAGATAGATACCTTAAAAAAATTGAAATTCTGGAAATGAAAGAAGCATTTATAGAAGTACAAAATGCAGTGGAAAGTTTTGTAGTAGACTAGAACAAGCAGAAGAAGAAATCTCAGAATTTGAAGACAAGTTTTCAAATTAACCCAATCAGACAACAATAACAAAAACAGAATCAAGAAAATGGAACAAAGACTCCATGAAATGCAGGATTATGTAAAGCAGCCAAACTTAAGAATCATGGGTATTGCTGAGGAAGAAGAGAAAACAACAGGTTTGGAACACCTATTTGAGGGAATAATGGAGGAAAAATTTTTTGGCCTTCCCAGAGATCTAAATATCCAGATACAAGAAGTCCAAAGAACCTTGGAAGATTCATTGCAAAGAAGTTATCCCCAAGGCATATAATCAACCAGTTAGGCAAAGTTAAAGTGAAGGAGACAATTTTAAGGGCAGTGAGATAAAAACATCAAATAATTTATAAAGGTAAACCTATCAGACTAACAGCAGACTTCTCAGAAGAAACGCTACAAGCCAGGAGGGATTGGGACTTCATCATCTTCAATTTCCTCAAACAGAATAACCGTCAGTCAAGGATTTTGTATCCTGCAAAACTAAGTTTCATAAATGAAGGAGAAACGAAATCCTTCACAGAAAAGCAAATGTTGAGGGAACTTGTCACCACTAGACAAGCTCTAAAAAAAATACTGAAAGGTATTCTAAATACTGAAACAAAAGACTGAAATTCACTGGTAGAAAAATGCTGGAAATCATAAAGTTCACTGACATTATGAAACACCAACACAATAGAGAAATAAATAAATAAAGCAACCAGATAACAACCAGTATGATGAATGCAATAGTACTGTACATATCATTATTGACTCTGAATGTAAATGGTCTCAATGCCCAACTAAAAATATCAGAATGGATAAAAAACACAACCCAAATATCTGCTGCCTTCAAGAGACCCACTTAACTCACAAAGACTCCTATAGACTCCAGGTAGAGGGGTGGAGAAAAATATTCCATGCAAATGGAAACCAAAAATGAATAGGAATAGCCATTCTCATTTCAGATAAAACATACTTTAAAATAACAGCTGTAAGAAAAAGACAAAGATGGCCATTATATAATTATAAGGGAATCCACCCAATGAGAAGCCATAACAATTTTAAATATATATGCACCTAACGCCAGAGCCCCCAGCTTTATAAAACAAATTCTACTAGACCTAAAAAAAAGAGATAGACAGCAATACAACAGTAGTGGGAGACTTCAACACTCCACGGACAGACTGATCATCAAGGAAGAAAGTCAACAAAGAACATTGGAGTTAAATAGGACTCTAGAGGAAATGGAAATAACAGACATCTACAGAACATTCCTTCCCAAAACTACAGAATACATATTTTTCTCATCCACACATGGAGCATTCTCCAAGATAGACCATATCATAGACCACAAATCAAATTTCAATAAGCTCAAAAAAATTGAAAACATGTCAAACACCATCTCTGATCACAGTGGAATCAAACTAGAAATTAACCCAAGAAGAACTTGCAAAACCAAACAAAGATGTGGAAGGTCAACAATTTGCTCCTGAATAATCCTTGGGTCAACAATGAAATCAAGATGAAAATTTAAAAACTCCTTGAAATTAATGACAACAGTGAAACAAGTTATTAAAACCTCTGGGACACAGTCAAGGCTGTGCTCACAGGAAAATTTATAGTGCTTAAGGCCTACATTAATAAAACTGAAAGATTACATATTGACAACCTAACATCACACCTCAAGGAACTAGAAAAATATGAACAAACCAAACCCAAGGCTAGCAGAAGAAAGAAATAACTAAGATTAAAGCAGTATTAAATGAAATTGAAATAAAAAAATACAAAGGATAAATGACACAAAAATTTGGTTATTTGAAAAGATAATCAAAATAGCTAGATTAATTAAGAAACAAAGAAAGATGACTCAAATTAGCTCCATCAGGAATGAAAAAGAAGACATTACAATGGATACAATGGACATGCAAAAAGATCATCTGAGACTATTATGAATACCTAGATGTAAACCAATTAGACAATCTAGAGGAAATGGATAAATTATTGGAAACATACAACCCCCAACCTTGAATCAGAATGAAATAGAAACCCTGAACTGATCAATAATGAATAGCGAGACTGAAACAGTAATTAGAAATCTCCCAACAAAAAAAAATTCAGGAGCTGATGGATACACAGCTGAATTCTATCAGACCTTCAAAGAATTGGTACCAATTTTACTGAAGCTATTCCACAAGATTAAAGAGAAGGAAATACTGCCTAACTCATTCTACAAGGCCAGTATCATACTGATACCAAAGCCAGGAAAAGACAACAACAACAAACTACAGATCACCATTCCTTATGAACATAAATGCAAAAATCCTCAACAAAATATTAGCAAATGGAATTCAACAGCACATAAAACAAATACACCATGCCAAATGGGTTATATCCTTGGGGTGCAAGGGTGGTTCAACATATGCAAGACAATACATGTGATCTACTACATAAACAGAATTAAAAACAAAAATTGCATGATCATTTAAATAGATGCAGAAAAAGCATTTGGTAAAATTCAGCATCCCTTCATGATAAAAGCCCTCAACAAAATAGGCATAGAGGGAACATTCCTCAAAAGAATAGAAGCTATATATAACAAAACCACAGCTAATGTCATCCTGAACAAAGAAAGGCTGAACACATTCCCTCTCAGAACTCGAACAAGGCAATGTTTACTTTCACCCAGTAAACATAGTACTGTGAGTCCTAGCCAGAGCATTAAGGCAAGAAGAAGAAATAAAGGGTATCCAAATTAGAAAAAAAGAAATACAATTTTCTCTGTATGCTCATTATATGATTATATACCTAGAGAATCCTGAAAACTACTCCAAAAGAGTCCTGGGCTTGATAAATGGATTCAGAAATGTTTCAGGGTACAAAATCAACAAACACAAATGCTATACACCAACAGCGACCAAGCTGAGAATCAAATCAAGAACTCAATTCCATTTACAATAACAACCAAAAAGTTAAGATGCCTAGGAATATATTTAACCAAGAAGGCGAAAGATCTCTACAAGGAGAACTACAAAACTCTCTTTAAAGAAGCTGCAGAGGACACAAACAAATGAAGAAACATCCTATGCTTATGGATTAGAAGAATGCAATCCCTATCAAACTACCAATGTCATTTGTCACAGAATTAGAAAACAACCCTAAAATTCATATGGAACCAAAAGAGTCAGAAAAGCCAAAGCAATTTTAAGGAACAAGAACAAAACTGGAGGCATCACATTACCTGGCTTCAAAACTGTAGTAACCAAAACAGTATTGTACTGGTACAAGAGCAGACACATCAACAAATGAAACAGAATAGAGAATCCAGAAATAAACTCAAATTCCTCCAACCAACTGATTTCTGACACAGTAGACAAAAACATTCACCAGGGAAAGGACACCCTGTTCAACAAATGGTTCTGGGAAAATTGGGTAGCTACATGCAAAAGAATAAAACTTGATCCCTTTCTCTCCCCATATATAAAAATCAATTCAAAATAGATTAGAGACTGAAATGTCAGGCCTGAAACCATGAAAGTCCTAGGAAAAAACCTAGGGGAAACTCTTCTGAACATCTGCCTAGGCAAAGAATTTATGGCTAAAACCCCAAAAGCAAATGCGACTAAAACAAAAATAAATAGGTGGAATTTAATTAAACTAAAAAGCTTCTGTACAGCGAAAGAAATGTCAACAGAGTAAATAGACAACATACAGAATGGAAGAAAATATTCACAAACTATACATCTGATGAAGGACTAATATCCAGAATCTATGAGTAACTCAAACACATCAGCAAGAAAAAAGCAAATAACCCCATTAAAAAGTATCGAAATGACATGAGCAGACGCCTTTCAAAAGAAGATATAAAAATGACCAACAAACATATGAAAAAATGCTCAAAATCACTCATCATCAAGGAAATGCAAATTAAAACCACAATGAGATACTGACATGGATGTGGAGAAAAGGGAACACTTATACACTGTTGGTGGGAGTGTCAATTAGTACAACCTCTGTAGAAAGTGGTATGGCAATTACTCAAAGAACTAAAAGTAGATCTACCATTTGATCCAGCAATCCCACTACTAGGAATCTACTCTAAGGAACAGAGGTCGTTATATAAAAAAGTCACCTGTACCTTCATGTTCATCGCAGCACAATTCATAATTGCAAAGCTGTGGAATCAACCTAAATGCCCATTAACTGATCAGTATATATTGAAAATGTATATACACTTTGGAATGCTACACGGTCATAAAAAAAGAATGAAATCATGTCCCTTGCAGTGACATGGATGCAGCTGGAGATTACCATCCTAAGTGATCTGACTCAGAAACAATGCTCAGACCATGTGCTTACTCATATGTGGGAGGCAAATGGTCACAAAGATGGAAATAATAGACACTGGGTACACCAATAAGGGAGGGGAGTTAGGGTTCACAAACTACCTATGGGGCAAATGTTCACTATCTGGGGAATGGGCCACCTGAGACCCAACCCCCACCACTATACAATACGTCAATGTAATAAATACACATGTACACTCCCTAAATCTAAATATATATATAAAATATAGAGTAGCACTTGAGCCAGGAAGGCATGCCATTGTGATGGAAAGGATTCCTGAAAAGGGATTGACCTTTGAGCACTGATTATGCCTGGTAAGACATCAGACAAGGTGAGGTAGAAAGGTTCCTTAGATGGGGCAGGGGAGGAGGTGACTTTTGATATTCTAATCTTTGATTCTAAGATTCAAATGACAATTTATTGTTTTTCTATATAATTTCCAAATTTGTGGTTGCCATTATGTGTGTTGAATAAAATGTAAAACTTCCTTAATTTCCCTCCTTTCTGGATACCTGTGCCATACCTGATTGTTAGATCAACTATATTTCTCTTCTTTTTTTTTTTCGAGTTGGAGTCTCACTCTGTCACCCAGACTGGAGTGCAGTGGCACGCTTCCGGCCACCGCAGCCTCAACCTGCTGGGCTCTGGTGATCCTTCCACCTCAGCCTTCCAAGTAGCTGGAACTACAGGCTCACGCTACCACGCCCAGCTAATTTTTGATTTATTGTAGAGATGAGGTCTTGCCAAGTTGCCCGGGTGGGTCTCGAGCCCACAGGCTCAGGCAATCCACTTGCCTCGGCCTCCCAAAGTGCTGGGATTACAGGCTGAGCCACCAAGCCCGGCCTATTTCTCTTCTTCTTAAATCAATTTAAAAAAACCACTTTTGCCAATTTATTTTGCAGATTAAAGAAAAATTGCAAAATTAACACAGGCTCATTGGAATGTATGGAACAATACAAAGATGTATATTAAAAAGCTAGTAATATTTGATCTACTATCCAATCTCCTCAATTCCTATCATTGTGAACTAACCAATGTTAAAGCCTGATGTGTATATACTTCAACATTTTTCTTCATGCTCATATAAGCCCAGAGAAACATGCATGCCATGTATAGGTTTTTCCTCCCTACACATGAACTCCACCTTCCATTTTCTTCCTCTAAAAATCTTCCATGAGCCTCCCTTCAGATGAGCAGATGTCTCTAACCCTGCCATGTCCAAGGCAGTACTTGAAATGTGGCTAATTCTGATTTACAGGACTTAGTGTGAAAATAAAGAATATACAATATCTCATTAATAATTTTCATGTTGATTATAGGTTGAAATATTAGTATTTTGTATATATTGAGTTGAAAACAATATTTTGTTAAATTATATTTTACCTGTTTCCTTTTACTTTAAAACTATGGTATACTATGGGCAACCCCTTAGGGCCCCCTCCCATTGTGGGAGATTTTCTGTCCTCTTAATAAATCCTGCTTTCAAAAAAACAAAACAAAACAAAAAACTATGGTATACTAGAAGATTTAAAATTGCTTGTATTATGTCTGTGTTGATCAACACTGCTCTAGCCCATTCTTTTTAATAGACCCAGTATATTCCAAAGACCTTCATGTAAACATTAGTAAGTTGGTGATCCACTTCTGTAGCAAAAGCATTTTATTTGAAACTCTTTACATGGAAGATTCTTTATCTGAATATCATGGTCTAGAAAAACTGTTTTTCTCAAATACCACACCAAAGCAATCATAGCTAATGTAAAAGACACATTCCTAATTGGATATTGAGCGACTAGTAAAATCACTGAACTACACCTGTTGTACCAGCAATTCCCTGAGTCCTGTTCTTTTTAATTAGCTATCATATATACAGATAATTTTGCAGAGTATATATATTCAGTGCTGAGGCTGGAGGTACTGGACTTGGCTAGAACAGGTAGAGTGTAGAAGCCTTGAGGCTTTTTTCTGATACGAAATAATTATATGTATTTAGGGGGTACATATAATATTTTGATATGTGTATACAATGTGTAGTGACAAATCAGGGTAATTAGGATACCCATCACTTCAAGCATTGATCATTTATTTGTGTTGGAAACATTTCAACTCCTATTATCTAACTATTTTGAAATATATGCAGGAGGAACTCCCAAAAAACTGGAATTATCTCTTGGAGAGTGGGTCCCTTATAGTACACTTAGAATTTGTTCCTCTGGATGAAAAGGTCAACCAAAGTTTTTGTCTGGAAGTTTTGAGAAGGTTGAGTCATGATTTGTGAAAGAAAGGTCCTGAGGTGTGACAAATAGGTGACTGGTTCTTCCACAATGACAATGCATGCACCTGCCCACACTGCACTGAATGTTTAGCGGTTTTTGACCAAAAATGGCACGACCTCATGCCCCACTCTCCCTATTCACCTGATCTCACCTGATTGACTTTTATTTTGTTTTCCAGATTTAAAAAATCCTCAAAGGGAAATGTTCTCCAGTGTGGAAGAGGTGAAACAAAAAACAGCAGAGAGTACTAAAAGGTATTAAAATTGATGAGTTCAAAACTGTTTTGAGGCTGGGCTCCGTGGCTCAGCCTGTAATCCCAGCACTTTGGGAAACCAAGGTGAGTGGATTGCCTGAGCCCATGGGTTCGAGACCGGCCTGGGCAACTTGATTAGACCTCCTCTCTACAATAAATAAATTAGCCGGGTGAGGTAACCTGTGCCTGTAGTTCTGGCTACTTGGAAGGTTGAGGTGGAAGGAACGCTGGAGCCCAGTAGGTCGACGCTGGTGTGGCCGTGAGTGTGTCACTGCACTTCAGCCTGGGCAACAGAGTGAGACTCCAACTCAAAACAAACAAACAAAAAACTGTTTTGAGCAGTGGAAAGTGTCTCGATAAGTATATTGCATCAAACGAAGAGTACTTTGTAGGTGACTGAAGTTTAAACATGTAAGAATAAATACACAATTTTTAGTAAATAATTCCAGGTTTTTTTTGGTTCTACCATACAATACATTATTGTTAACTGTAGTCACCCTACTGTCAAATACTAGAATTTATTCTATGAAACTGCATGTTTGTATCCGTTAACTATCCTCTCTTCAATCCCCTCCCTTCCTTCCCAGCCTCTGGCAAATAACATTCTACTCTCTACCTTCATGAGGTCCACTTTTTTAGCACCTACATATGAGTGATAACATGCAATATTTGTCTTTCTGTGCCTGACTTATCTCACTTAATATAATGACCCCCCATTTCACCAATGTGGCTGCAAATGGCAGGATTTTATTCTTTTTTATGGTCCATTGTGTATATATGCCACATTTTCTTTGTTCATTTATTTGTTGATGGACCCTAAGGTTGATTCCATATCTTGGCTATTGTGAATAGTACTACAGTAAACATGAATATGCAGGTATCCCTTTGGTATACTGATTTCCTTTCCTTTGGATTAGTTCCCGGTGGTGGAAATATGATAGTACTATTTTTAGTTCTTTCAGAAATCAGGGGGTTTTAAGATCTGATGTAGAGTATGCTCAAGGAGAGACATGGGATATTGTAATTCTGGGCAATAAATTGGTGAGTCTCATGGATAAGCTATGTAGAACCTGTAGTGTCGTTCTTTTATAGAGAATAAATTATATTTTGGAATTAGAGAACCTTGGTATGAGTTTGACCTCAGCCATCTAAAAGCTGAGAGATCTTAGGTAAGTCACTTACTCTCTCTCGATCTTGGATTTATCCCTTGGTGAAATGAGAGAAAATGATTCCGTGCATAGCACTCTCATCTTCCATGCCATGATATTTCTTAAAGTTGATGGGAGAAGCTGATGATTTGAAACAAAGTAAGACATTACATTATTTTAGATTGCTTTATTAAAAGTGCATTTCATTTAGATAAATATGCAATGGTAATAATGTCATAAACATATGTATCATCTTTTCTTTAAATGAACTGCATTGTGTTCCTAGTTCCTCAGTTTTATGGTCATGGATACAGAGGACTCAGACTAGCTCACTGTTGTATCATTAGAGGTAGGAACAAGTCTAGGTTCTCAATCTTGACCTCATTTTTGTTTCCTATTCTTTGAAATACACTATCACACTATTTTCTAATAACTTCAAGCCTTGTTCATGCATTTTAGTGACTGAATCCTTCCAAGAAGGAAAACTATTTTAGGAGTAGAAAATCTGGGGATTATATACCTTGTATGAAAGTATGGCTATAATATAGGAAATATTCATAAGCAGGAATTTTAATGACTCTAACAGAAGATCTTATATTCAGTGGCAGGGTTCTTTTCTGGAAGATTCTGGCTGCCTCTGTGCAGTGATCCTTGCTCTTAGGTTCCCGTGTCTATCTGTGATGCCATAGGGTGGAGGAAAGTGGAATTGCTCCATAGCGAACAGAGAGCAGCAGCCTAGTAATTCTTGAATTGTTTGAATGACTGTTCAGGGTTAATAACCTTGTTGCAAAGCCTCTGCCAGTCACTGGAACAGGGTTGCATGACTACCATTAAGCAAGCCAGGGAAATTTCAAAGCTCCAGAGTGAGCCTCCCAGGGAGAAACAAAAAAACAGAGGGAGGGACATCAGAGATTTTGGCTGGGGCTGTGTGTGTGTGTGTGTGTCACTCACCAGAAAAACTTGGCCACCAAGCAAAGGCCACCCTATTTTAAAAGGGCATATATCCCAGAGGCCATCAAGTTCTTCAAGAAGAAATTGAGCTATCAGAACTCTTGATAGTCCTATACTTTCCCAGAGTTTCACATTATTCATTTCCAGAAAGTAATTTTAGTTGATTGCCTTGTGGTCTTTTTGAATGAGACATTTTAAGAAATAGGAGAAAATTGAAAGAATTGGCTCGCCATCAAAATATCTCCCTTCTGAATGCTCCTAAGGGCAGTGCAACTGCCAATATGAGATGGAAACTTGTTGGAATTTCTCTTTCTGGAGGTTTTTAATGCAAGGCTAGACAACTATCTTTCTTGGTCCATTTACTTGGATGCCTGCCTGGGACAAGAGTATCAGATGACCTTGTAGTTCATTCCAGTACTGACTTTTTATGATTGAGTGGTAGATTCATAAGGCTATATTAGGCAGAGGATTTTTCCTGTCCTGCCTGTCTGCTTTAATGTTTGACCTAATATCTCATAATTTTGTCTCTCTGAGTTGATTTTAAATTGTTTGAAGTCTGGAATACTGTCTTGGTTTCTTTCATGTTCTCTGTAGAAGAGAGAAGGTGGGATGACATTTGGAGCAGATGGTTTAGGTGAGACAGGAGCAAGAACTTAGTGGAAGGTAGACTATTGACGGAGGGAAGGATACCATATTTTCCGAGTTTGGATAGAAGTAATCAAAACTGCTGTGGTTATATGTTATGGACTGAATGTATGTGTCTCCCAAAAAATTCATACACTGAAGCTCTAATCTCCAGTGTGGCTGTATTTAGAGTAAGAAAATCATTAAGTTTAAATGAAGTCATAAGAATGGGGCTTTGATCAAATTAATTAGAGTGCTTAAGATATTTTCTTGCTCACTTCTCTCTCTCTCTCTCTCTCTCTCTCTGTGTGTGTATGTGAGTGTGTGTGTGTGTGTGTGTGTGTGTGCGCGCACACATGCATTGAGAAAAAGCCACAGGAGGACACAGAGAAAAGGTGGCTATCTACAAGCCAAGAAACAAGACTTCACCAGAAGGTGAGCCCTGCCAGAAACTTGATCTTGGACTTTTTAGTCTTCAGAACTGTAAGAAAATAAATTTCTATTGTTTAAGCAACACCGTCTGTGGTATTTTGTCATGGCAGCCTGAGCAGACTAATACTCTATACATACATTAATAGATAGACATGAAAAAATAAGAGGGAGACCACACTTCATAGCCTCAGTTTTGCTGAAAAAGGGTGTGGCAAGATTATCTGCTGAAAGAGAGGGCTCTAAGGGCTAGGTAGGAAAGAGATGGTAAACATTTGTAATAATCATTATGGAGAATGAAAGAGGATACTAACCAAGGACAAGTCAGAGGTTTGTTGGGTCGTACCAAAGACTGATGAACTTGAGATCCATGAATATGTAGGGGAGCTAATTCTGTGAGCGACCAGTTTTTTTTTTTTTTTTTCTTTCAGTATGGTGTAACTGATGGGTATAGGAGTGGAGAAATTGATTCAGGATTGATATTCTCCTGAGCAATATTGTAGACAGATAGGGATGCAAGGTAATCAATGGTAGCAGACAGAGGAAAGTCCAAATAATAATATTATAGAATTGGCAGGAAAGGAAAAGTTCTGTAGATTAAAAAAAAAAAGGAACAGGAAACTGGAATACTCTGTGAGGCCAGGGAGGAAGTGTAGTAGAAATAAGAAAATAAGAAAACTCCAAAGACAGGAAAATATGGCCAAAGAGTAGAATATCAGGGTTCAGGATTTTTGAGTGATGACAAAATCCAGGGTGTGGCCATGAGGATGGGTGGTCCAAATGCAGTGGAGTAACTGTGAATAGAATTAGGAGGACCTGTGAATTTCGAGAATTCATTGTGAGAAGAATCATCACATGAGTGGTTAATCTTCACGGACATGCTCATCTCCTAAGATTCAGTTAGCAGTAAGAGTGGAAAGAAAGACTGTTAGTGAGATCTTAAAGAACTAGGAAGGGGGAAAGTACATAGTGCTTTGGGGCCCCTTGGGAGGGCCTCCTAACCTAGACCTAGGTAGTTAGGTCAGACTTCTAGGGAAGTGATAGCTAATATGAGCTCCAAAACATGGAGCCTTCAGTTCTAATTGTTCATCTGTCCTGAGTAAGGTGAGGTTAGCCAGAGAAGGGAGAAACAGAGCAGAGAGGAGAAGGGAGGGTTATTGTAGATAGAGGGAAGTGTAGTATTAAATAGATCAGTGTTTTATAAAGTGCCTAGGTTCATAAAAGTAAAGCTAATCTGGAGATGTGGAGCCTATTATTAAGTTACATAGTCTATAGCTTGGTAATCCTCTTCTTTTACAGTAGCTCCTATTATATTATTTTTAATTTTTAAAACTCTTTTGGTATTAACTCAGGCTTCTGGGGGTTGCTGTTTACATTCTCACATTCACAGCAGATTATGAAGTCATTTGGTTTATGGAAGGAGAAGAAATGTTCCCCAGGACCTGTCTTCCTCACATGCTGCATGGCTTAGCCCTCTCTCTTCAGATTCATTTTCAATTATAGAACAAGTGCATTTTTATTCTACGTGGCTGGACTGAAAAACAAACAAGCAAAAAAGGCACGGACTGGCAAAGCAGAGGAGAACAAACAATGGAAGATGGATAATATACCCAAGAGCACATTTTGACGAGTGCCCTGATGAGATGTAAATGAGGGGGGCATTGTTATATGTGCAAATGTTCACATGCTCAATGTGGATTAAGAAAAGAGAAAAGCACTCACAGAGAGAGCCAAAATGTCTGCAAAGAAAAAAAGAAAGTCATAAAAAAAAGCCAACTCTATTTCAACCAAATATCCTGGATCATAAATTATTTCCAAGGAGATTTAGCTAACTGATGTGTCAGGCTTGGAACCTGTGCTCCTTTTTCCACCTCATTCTCACTGTGAGAAGGGCCTGGATGTGGTGCAGTGTGAAGTGCCCAGGCTTTGGATCAAGATGGAACTGAACCTGTATTCTGACTCTGTCCTCTTGTTGGTGAGCGGTGCGACCTTGACCATGTGTTCAAACCACTCTGAGCCTCCATTTCAGCCTTGGTAGAAAAAAAAAAAGTAAAAATATAAGTGAAAGGGTGGATGTGAGGCTTGGAAGTTACATGTGTAAAGTACTTAAAGAACAATATCGGATACCTAGGGGGTATCCAATAAATGGCAACGATTAACTACTTCTACTACTACTATGACAATTACTAGCACTCTGTTCAATAAATGAATCTGCACAATAGAGGGAATGTCTGCAAGGGGTATTTAATATGTGTGTGCTGCACTCTTAATACATTCTTGCCTTAAAAAATAATTCAAAATGCAAATGATACCTCACTGCAGTGCTGCAGGCAGGGTCATACTTCCTCTGGGAGTATACCTAAAAGACATTTGTCAGTTAGCTCATATGTGTGTGTGTGTTTATGTGGAAAGGGTCTTGGGCAGATGGGAGGGTGATTGAGAGGTTGGGGGCAATTTCATTCCACTGCAAACACAGTCTAAAATACTAGGTTGAAGGACTTCTCTCAAACTGACTTAGAGAAATAATCCAACCCAAGTAGCAGTGCACAAATGCCACCAGGATCCATTTTCAGAGGGAAGATACTGGCTCTCTTGGCAGTGTCCCAGCTGTCTTTGAAGAAGGGCTTAGAGGAGAGGGAATGGCATCATAATGGTTGACATAAGGGCTGTGACCTGCTGGAAGGGGAGATTAAGCGTTGAGTGTTACAAGTGTTGAGAGGGCTCCAATATTTATCTTTTTGGTTTAAACCATGGCACATGGCTAGCTGGACTGTGTATGGTACAGCCTTCCATTCTAATTGTGCATCTGTCCTGAGTAAATGACAGTGAGCTTTCGTCTTCCACAAATTAAGTGATGTTTAGACTCAACTGTTTGCATAGCCTCTAGTGAATACCTTTTAAAGTATAGAATTCCTATTTCAATGACCCTGGAAATAAGAAAACCAAATCTGATATATTAGAAAAGCTTATTGGAGAAAAGTCATTAGGATAATGTAGCAGGGATCAAGGCAAAATGGAGGAGATAAGGTTAATAGTGGCCTGGTGATTCTAGAACTAGAAACAATCTCCAGGAGGACAAGTTTTTCTTCTTTAGCAAAGACAGTTACATTTCTAAAAAAATCACCTGGGAGAGCTGTGGGCTCATCTTCTTTGGACTCCCTGAGGATAGAATGAATGAAGGAAAGGAAGTCCGTGGACGGGGAGGGAGACTGATTAGGTAACTAACTGCTAGTCCCACACTGTACCTTGATGCATCCATATTAAAGAGTAGAGTTGCACATTTTAAACAAAGTATTTGAAAATATTTAGATGAGCAGATTCCTGGAGCCATGTAACTAGCAAAGTATTTATAGAGTACTAATCCACTTAAGTAAATCTGGCTTATATTGGCAAATGCATGCTGTTAATTGACAAGATGCTCCCACAAGTATTGACACTGGGGAATTTATCTTGGTTGAGTGACATCCCATTTTTTGACCCAAAGCCTTTATTCTATTGCTGACTGAGGCCTTAAAATTGACAGTCTGGTTTGACATCTGTTTCCAGTGTGGTTCTGTCACCTCTGTATAACACCAGAGTGGATCACCTCTCTGGCCTTACCATTGTGACTTTCTCCTGTCTTTTACAGCCCCATCTTGGGCCCCAAGGAAATAAATGACAGGGACTATCTGGTGCCTTGTCCCATAAAGCTCTACCCTGCCAGAGGATATAGAGTTGTATTAATTTCTTGGGTTAATATCTCTGTTAAGGGAATAATAATTAGAAAATTCATAATACCTATGACTGTTTCCTAAAACAATGTCATTCATTCTCTTTATAAACTTTAGGAAAAAAAATATACTTTTAATTCTGCAAATTATACTCAAATTTGTAAGACATTGCCTATCAAGCCAAAGAGTCGGGCTCAGCAAACCTACTTTCAAAGCTAATGTTTCTAATTATAAGTCCTTTCAATTGAAAATTTAGTGTGGGCAAGAGAGGTATACAAACACACACCTGAGCTTTACTATTTGATCAAAGACATACATCTTTAGGAAACAGAAGATGCCATCAAACTTCTCATTGCCTCTAGAGAGGGCCTTGAAAAAGTGGGAAATTCTGGAATCCAGTCTCTTCCCACTGGGAGAGTTTACTGAAGACATTACTGCAATTTCATTTGTAGAAAATGAAAATTTATGTAAGAAGTAAATCTGTTCCACAAAGTTCTAATCGTAGTTATTCTGCTCACTAAACATGTATATGGAAATGAGACTTGTACTAGGTCAGTGAAGTGCATCAATCAATCAGTCATCATCATCATTTCATCGAAACCACTTTATGTCATATCTCAGAGTTCACAAAACACTATTACATGAATAATCTTGTTTGGTTCTTCTGACAATCTCAGAGGTAGACAAGTTAGGCATAATTTTTTTCTAATTTTTCAGGGTGAACTGCAGCCCACAGAGGTTGAAACTTTCTTGATTTCTCACGGCTAGGGAAGTGTCTTGACTCAGACTAGAAATTAGTTCTTTGAAGTTTCAGTCTGTCCTTTTGCTGTGGTGCCATTCTGCATTGAAGTGTGTCATACAACGCAAGGGTCCTGCCAGGTGCTTTATAAGCCTGATAAATCACCATATTAAGTACTTAAGAACCATTTGGCATTATTATTTCTTCAACTTCTGATCACAGTCTTTGGACTCTCTAGAGAGAGAGTGTCCAGCCTATTAACACTGAGCATCCCTTGGTCATCCCCGGCATTATGGCGGTAGGGGTTCATTTGTCGTGATGTGAACTCTACTGCTTTGGGGTATGGTTCCTGGCAAGACATGAGCTACTCTAGCCAGGAGCAGCAAGAACACAGTGCCATCATTTACCATGCAACTTTCTTGTGGCTGTATACATCATGAACTTTGTGTCTGCAGCTAATTATTATAGAATGAAATCAGTGTTTCTAGAGAAATTAAGCCAATACAAGCAAAAGGGGAAATGAACTTACAAATAATAGGTACTAGATAATGATGATAATGATGCGTTTTGTTGCATCTTTTATTCCAGACCAGAGATAATAGAGCATGGCATTATATTACACTCTGATGCCCATAGCATCTTAAAAACAATTTTGCAAATGGCTGGAAAGGGCCCTGATCTGGCAGTCAACAGTATTCTGGTTCTGCTTGTCAATTGTCTTCACCTACCCATCCCTCACACACTTCTCTACCTTGCCTTGCTTTCCCCATCTGTAAAGTGGGAATGATTCTGCCTGAATCTCGCCTTCTATCACAGGATGAACCAGATTGCAGATGTGAAGTGACTGAACGAAGCATTGCATAGACAAGAGGATAAAAACATCTGTAGCTACTTGGGCATGTGAGAGGAAATATTTGAAAGACATCACTAGCTGAGATTTCATAGTATTTTATGAAATGTTTTCACATGAATTCTTCCTTTGTATGTCCCAAAGTATTATATCTGCCTGCCATTTACACATTAGGAAATGGAATCTCTTGCTTAGGTCATACCACTGGTAAAAGGCAGAGTTGCATATGGCTTCTGACTCTTTTCACTACTTGATGCTCTTTCCCTCATGTAAGGCCCAGGTTGGGTCTTAGACTTTACTTCAATTAAGTATTCCGTGTTTTGGCCAGCTGGTTGGGCATTTAATTTCTGTGTTCTCTGTTGCTATAGAGTATTGGGAAGGTTTATATTTCTTCTCTTTTTGGTGGGAGGAACGGCTCCCTGACTGGGATCTTAGCCCTCCACTGGGCAGAAACATAAGACCCAAGATGCTTCTCACATAGTATCATTAACAATGCCAGATCGCAGAGTGGAGAATGCTATCTTATGGCCAATATTATAAAGTTAACTGTGATCCTACCATGTCCTTAGATGAGAGATAAGGAGTAGAGAGGATGTTGGTTCATGACCAAAGGGTTTACCCTTATCTTTCACTGTAATATTATTTTCTTAAGAAAAAAATTAATAAAAAATTAATGGAAATGCTCTACATATCCATCAAGAGGAATGGGTTAATATCTCATAGGGTTGTTGAGGAGCTTGAAGATTAAATACATAAAGTGCTTAGAATGATGCCTAGCACATAGGTGCTCAGTGTTAGCTATTATTATTCTTAGAGTTATTAACAAAGAGGAATGACTACTTATATTTGAACTGTGCCAGAACCATATGTCTAGACATAGAATAAATTCAGAACCTCACTTCTAGGGGTCTGCCCTCATTTGAGCCTAAGTGAGAGGTGATGATAGAACCTAGGCTTAATGAGTCTGTCTGTCCCTTTCCCCTTTGTGATGACAAATGGCAGCTGCTTTGTATTTTAGTAAGGCAGAAGATGTTGTGAAGATCAGGTGAATGGCATTTCCAAAATGTTTGTATCAGATTGAGGAAAAATCAAGTATGACATAATACAGAATAGATCTGGTCTTGTTTCTGGTTCCTGGCAGAGAGCTTCAAAAACCTTCAGAATTTCCAGAGTGGTAGAAGTATCTTTGTTGGGTTAATGAGGCAACTTGTGATGGGCCTCTGGAAAACTTTACAGTAGACACTAGTCATCAGAAAGATCAAGCATGTGATTAGAGGTTTGGAGCTTTGGAACAGCTTGACCCCTGAGAAATGGAAGGGAACTGAAGATCAAGTTCAATCATATGACCAGTGATTCAATCAATCATACCTATGCAGTGAAATCTCAATAAAAACTATGGAAACCAAGCTCATGAAGCTTTCTGGTTGGTGAATGCACTTATGTGTCAAGGGTGACGTGCCCTGATTCCACTGGGGAGAGCATGAAATCCCTTCACTCCCTCTCAGACCTCACCCTATGTGTATCCTTTATAATAAAACTATCATTATAAGTATAGCACTTTCCTGAGTTTTGTGAATCATTCTAGCAAATTATCAAACTGAGGGGATCATGGAAACCTCTGACTTTATAGTCAGCGTATCAAAAGTGTGAATGACCTTGGAATCTCTAGAACTTGTGGCTGCCATCTAAATCTTGTGAGGCCTCAGGCTTTAAATCTATGGAGTTTGATGCTAACTCTGGGCGGTTAGTTTCAAAACTGAATTATATTGCCATATATCCAGTTGGGGTGGGAACAGGGTACAGAGTCACCTGGTTTAACCAGTCATTAGCAAGACCTCACACTCTCTCTTCTATCATCTAGAAAGTTTCGTTTCACTACAGTTGTTATCTGGGCTAGAGAACCCAAACCAGAGACTGGAAACATCTGGCAGTGACTATGTGCCCTGTTCCCTCACTTGTTCTCATCCCATGCCCCTCAATGCTTGTGAAAATGCATCAGTAAAAATGATAGCAAAACCACTAAAATTCCATTTTTTCCATTTGTCACTGAGGAGTTGTTCTGCTCATGGATCCATGCAGACCTTCTTGGTGTACAGATTGCAGTAATTGGTTTCTTCATTTTCTTTTTTCCCACTGACCTTCCTCAACTAGGGGCCACCAAGGACATATCCTTGTTGAATAACAATTTCATTTACAAGACCTCCCAACTTATTAGTCTTGGAGCTCACATAAGAGTTGCTGCTCAGCGTTTAAATGCAACTCATTAACTGTAAGACACGTTACTCTTCCTCATTCCTTAGCTTTTTAAGGAATGCAAATTACATCTTATGTCAAAGCTAGGAAAAGCAGCCAAAAGTGCTAAGAATTGTAACTGCTTTAGGTAATTGTTAGAGGAAGACATACAAGCACTCTGACCATGGATTAAACAGCATTCTGGAAGAATCAGAGTTCTTGCTATCCTATGTCCCAGTGCAGAGCTTTTATTTTCTTTTTTCGACCTGATTATCCATGTGCACACCAGGCGCCATTTCCCAATACCAGCAGCATATTCCAGCATTTCTTTCTGTTAAAATAAATTGGTGCAGACTTAGGAAATGCAGACCCATTCTGCTACCAGCATAACAAGACAAAGCAAGAAATGCAAATATGTTAGCAAATATATCTAATGCACAAAAACCTCAAGGCCAAATAGGTACAGGTTTTTAGAATACGCATGGTTTCCAATTATATTTGTCCATATGACTCTCCTCAAAGGATTAGATGGGGACAATGATAAACCACACTTTTGAATCCCACACAGAGTTTAAAATTCTTATAGGTGGAAAATATCTTCTTACCTATGAATTGTCTCTATCACCCCCCTACCTCCCTAAATAAACAGTCATCTAGATTCTGTTGGAACAATCGAAATATAGCAAAAGGTCTCATGGGCTCTTAGAGTGGCCCACTCTCAGTGACATAGACAGCTTTTATTGCCACATGGGCTGATGCCCATTTGTTGTCCTGTTGTTGTGGCTCTATCCATGCCTCTTCCTACAGAGGTACGTGAAGCATTTTGAAAGCCTTTTCTGTTTTTAGCCTACTTGGGATTCTGATCTAATTATTAATCACCTTGTCATGTCATAAGCCTCTGGTTATAAGAGAGGGATCCTCTTCTGGGGATGGTCACAGCTGGGATTTGGGGTGGAGGCATGGGAAGGGGATTCTAGAGAAAGGGTAAAAACAATCAGGGAAACAGTACTTATGCAAAGGTAATGTTGCTTATAAGAATCCTTGGGTAAATGTTCCCAATGTTACAACATAATACATTCAACTCAGAAAATCTCAAATTAATTTCTATAGCTCTTAAGGAACATTTTAATTCTTGCCACATAGATGTTTCTGCATTTTTAACAGGAGGAAGTATAATTACTGAATGGGCATTCATTATAGAGTATATCAATAATGCATTGGATTTTGCAATATTTTCCCTTGTGCTATCATTGTAGTGATAGATTGTGAGTCTAAGCAGATTCAGTAAGGCTACTATGATTTATGAGAACATAATACATTTAGAAGCCCCTGGAAGTAAACTCTTTAAACAGGGGTGGAAGAAGGAGGTTGTCATGAAGGTGGCAAGGGGGTGGTAACTCTGTTATTCTATTAAGGCTTTAGAAATATAGACTGTACCACTGGGTCCTTAATTAGCCACCTGTTTTCTCTGTCTTTCTGCATTCCCAGAGAATTTTTGCAAGTATTTATGTTTATATTTGTAGTGAGGTACAATGGAACAAAAAGCTGTTTTGTGCCAATGTTTGTGGGAAAGGTAAAAATTAGAGCAGAATTTTGGTAGTAATATATTTCACGGGACCAATGGGCCAAATATATTTTTATTATTGGAATGATTGTTTTTACTTGTTGACTTCAATCTAATGAGACAGACTCAATTCCATTTAATTAAAACATTTATGGAGTGCTTACTATGTGTAGTGTGTAGCAGCTGGTATAGGTGAACCCATCAGGAACAGCTTTACTACAAAGCAAAATAAATACTATCCATAAGAGGTGTTAAAAGTGCCATTTGAGGTCAAGAAGAAGAGATTATATTTATTTAGTGTTTCAGTTAGATTCCTGTGAACAAAGAGCTGGAGGCAAAACCATATATACTAACACTCCACTAGGGGTATAATCTCAGGAAAGGCAGAAAGGGAGAGCAAATGCAAGACAATGCATCAACAGGGTGATTTCAGCTTTCAAGAAAACCAGATGGTTGCTCAGTCGTGTGAGCCATCTCCAGCAAGACTAAATAAAACAGTTATCTCTCTGTCATAGAGAAGGAAGAAGCAGCAATCTGTTCGTCAGCTCTTACCTCTCTTCTGTCTTTCATTAGGCAAAGTCTGACCCATAGACATCAACTTATTCAAAATTTTGAGTTGTGTTACTCAGTCCTCCAGTAGGTTGCTGGGGAGGCAAGAGTCTCAATAGGCTCAGTCCTCCCGGTGCACAAGGATGATCAGTTGGTGTCTGTGAGTGCTTCTTGGTCTGGTGACAGCAGTAGTGGCTTGGGCTTTATGATTATTGAAACAACATGAGCTGTCACTAGGGTCATTCTGTCCTGGAAGTAGGGCAAGCAAGTAAAACTGCAGGTAAAGAGACAGTAAGGGATGAGTAAATATGGGGTAGTCTATATATATACATTTAGGATTAGAAAATCTTTGGAGAGAAGATAGCACATGAGATTGCACTTAAAATGACAGGTGCAATTTTGATAGAGGTAGAAAAGGAGGATGCTGTAGTGAAATTTGAATCAAGCAAAGGTATGAAGATAGAAAAGCAGGGCTGGGTGAGGGCACAGCGAACATTCCATTTTCCTTCCACTCTAAGATATATCTAGAAGAAAATGGGATATGAAGTTGGATACGTAGATTGAAGTTTCATTACAAAAAGCTTTAGCAGCAAGTGTATCAGTCAGTTACTGCTGCGTAACAAACACTCACAAAAATCTTAATGGCATATAACAATAGTCCATTATTTCTGGCATATTTCCTGGTCAGTTGAAGTGACTTTTCTTCAGGCTACAGATTTGAGGGTTGCCTGGAAGCTCTGTTATGTACACATTCATTCTGGGGCTCAGGCTGAAGGGCAGGAGCTCTCTGGAGGGAACTCTTCTCATGGCAATGACAGACACTAGAGCCAGCTTGCCCAGCCACACAAACATACTTCAGGCTGCAGCTAGTGTCATGTTTACTAACATACCATTGTCCCAAAAAAGTCACATGGCCAAGGCAAAAGTCAGTAGAGCCATAAAATATATGCCCTCTTATGAGATAGATCATGGCAAGGATATGGACGCATATTTTCCTCCAAGAAAGTAAAGAATTGTGACCAATAATGCAATATTGTAGGGTCAGGGTGAGAAGCTTGTAGACTCAAGGACAAGAACAGTATTTTATTTAATATCTTTGTACTTCTAATGCTAAGCACAGTGCCTAAAACATAGTAGGTGCTTAATGCTTGCTGAATGCATGAGTGAGTTAATGCCAACCACTGTGCATTTGGCACTGTGGCAAACATTACAAATTGAGTTCATGGCCCACTGCCTCAAGAATTTTCTCCAGATTAGGTTTCATGAAATAGAAAACTCATATCCAAGTAGATTAAAACATTTATTTCAAGATAATTTCCCCAAAACTTTGCTTTTCCATGTCCTTTCCTTACTCAAGAAACAATATATCTTCTTGGTGGCCTTGCTACCGTGTGTGTGTGTGTGTGTGTGTGTGTAGTTTTTTTCATATATGTATATATACAGAAAAACATATAATGGAATACTATTCCGTCTTAAATAAGAAGGAAATCCTGCCATCTGTGAGAACCTAGATGCATCTAGAGGACATTATGCAAAGTTAAATAAGCCAGACAGAAAGAGAAAATGTTGCATGTTTTCACTGATATGTGGAAGCTAATACAAAACAAAACAAAAATCAAATGCATAGAAACCGAGAGTAGACAAGCAGTTACCAGAGGTGAGAGAAAGGGGAAAATGGGGCAATATAAGTCAAAGGGTACAAAGATGTACTTATGTAGGATGAATAAGTCTAGAGATCTGATGTACAGCACGAGGATGGCAGTTAACAACACTGTATTACATACTGGAAATTTGTTAAGAGAGTAGATTTTAGGTACACATACACACACACACAGAAGGTAACTAGGTGAGATGATGGAAGTGTTAACTTACTTGATTGTAGTAATCACTTCACTATGTATTTGTATATCAAAACCTCAAGTTGTACATCTTAAATATATGTAACAAAAAATAAGATGTGAAAAAATAAAAGCCTTTTCCAAAGGAAAAAAGAACCAATTATAACTTTTTTTCATCACCTTGTCAAGTCACACTTCTCTGCCTGATCTTCCCTTTTAAAAAAAATACTTTATTTTATTATAAATACGTGGGGTACAAGTCAGGATTAGGTACATAAGTAACGTCTGTGCAGGTGAAGTCTGGGCCTCCAACTGGTCCTCACTTCCCCTGCTTTAGGATTGGGTACCCTTTATGTTGTTACTTGTCTCCCCTTCCTCCCTCCCCTGGCAGTGTCCCACAGTTGCCAATACCTTCTTTGTGCTATTGTGAGTAATGTTCGGGTCCCGCTTATGAGTGAGAACATGTGGTATTCAGTTCTTTGTTCCTGTGGTAGATGGTTTAGAATGATTGTCTCTAATTCCATCCAATCTGCTGAGAAGTCCATTATCTTGTCCTGCCTGACCTTCCTTAATCTGGCTTTATTTTCAACTGCTCCTGACACAAACTTGCCAATCATATCCTGTCTTTGCTTTTCCGTTCCCTTCCTCTCCCTCCCTGCACCTTATTTCTATTATGGTGGGTTTCCCCCCCCTCAGTTAATCTCTCCAAGTGGCAGCTGTCTTTGAAAGAGATGTCTTCTCTTTCAGATTCATCAGTACTATTTACACTTCTGGCTTAGTGAAATGTCTGTTTTTCCATAAAGCCTTCTGAAACTGGAATATTTTAAACTCTGTTTTGCTCAATAACTGTCTCATGTGGGTTAATCGCATTTGCCCAGTGTATGACTCGTTTCTAGGGAGGGTCCAAATGTTTTGAAGCCTGGGGTCTCTCTTGCAGTATCTAAGATGGTGCTTAATGCAGAGTAGATGAATAATAAATAAGTATTGATGGATTGATTCTATTTGTACCATGTATACATTTAATAAACTTGGCTGTTGGCCATCTTGCAGGCATTAGAAATAGACTCCTTGAGGGCAGCAATAAGCTTTCTATGTAGCTTCTGTCCAGTTGCTCTGACATAGCTGCTGGTTCAATAATTGGTATACTTTTGATAGGTGATCAGCCCATTTCTTCATGGTGTATGATTTAGATGACCATAATTTAGCAGCTTTAAGAAAAGAGGCCGACAAAGCAAGCCCACTGTAAGTGAATGTCTGGGAGAATATCTATCCCTCTGCCAGGGCTGTGAGGATGTAGGGGATTATAAGGAGGGAGCCCTGCCAAATCCAGAATTTATTTATAAAGAATTGTGTATTTATTCTCACTTTTTTTTTTTTTTTGAGTTGGAGCCTCACTTTGTCACCCAGGCTGAAGTGCAGTGGCACACTCATGGCTACCGCAGCCTCAACTTATCCTTCCCCCTTAGCCTTCCAAGTAGCTG
The DNA here is from genome assembly GCA_963574415.1 of Tarsius wallacei. Classification (NCBI taxonomy): domain Eukaryota; kingdom Metazoa; phylum Chordata; class Mammalia; order Primates; family Tarsiidae; genus Tarsius; species Tarsius wallacei. Next base: position 99,547 of record CAUYQG010058448.1, read on the forward strand.
GAACTACAGGCACACATCACCATGCCCAGCTAAATTTTTTATTTATTGTAGAGATGAGGTCTTGTCAAGTTGCCCAGGCTGGTCTCGAACCCATGGGTTCAGGCAATCCTCTCACCTCGGCCTCCCAAAGTACTGGGATTATAGGCATGAGCCAAGGCCGGCCTAGTCTTACATGTTTAAACTTCAGTCATGGGGGATTTCGTAGGATAGCGGTGAAGCCGTGGGAGTGTGAGAGTCTCTGCAAGGGCGAGTGTCCATAAACACAGCCTGGGGGTGAACAGGTGGGTAAGCAAAAGTCCATCTGAAAGAAGACTCGGGATCAAGCAGCCAGGGCTTCCCTCCAGAGGTGGCTGCAACCCACCACTGCTCTGAGATCGGAGCCCCAGTGCGCAGGTTCGTCCGCCATTCTCAGTGGTCTCTTGAGAGGAGGCAGCAGATATCAGCTGCTCCTCAGCACCTGGCACCTGGCCCACGCCATGACCTGTGGCAGTGGGCTGGGCACTGGCAGTGGGAACCGTGGAGAAGGCTCACGGAGGAAATCTGACGAGGAGATGCTGACCGCTGCCATTTTCTCTGTCCCGGGTCGGGCAGAGACTTGTGTTTGGCCCACCCAACTCTATTCAGCCTCCAACCTAAGACCCAAAGGCGATCTCTGCACCCCCTCTGGGATCGACCATCGCTGTCCCAGAGAGGAAACTTCAGGAGTGGACACAGAGAGACGGACGCCCCACCCCCATGCCGGACCAGGAACGGACACACCTGATCTGAGTGGGAGACTTGGTAACAGCAGGGGTAACAGACGAGTTAGGGTGAGTCCGGATCTGATTCACCTTCCTCCCTTAGCAGTCCATGGGGCGTCTGACCCACATGGACAACCACCCAATAGGCCTGCACTGAGAGTGGAGGGGAGGGGCTGAAGACCAAAGCCCGCTCCCTACCCTGACAGCAGCTGAAAGTGGCAGCTGTGTGGCCTGCCAGTAAAAGGAGAAAAAAAAAGAAAAGAAGTATAGGAACCTGAAGTTCCAGAAACAGCCACAGAGGGAATTCTTTTTTTTTGGTTTGTTTGTTTATGTTTTTGTATTTGCTTTGATTTTGTTATTTTTGTTGTTGTTTATTTAGTTTTTCTGTTTGTGTATGGGTATTTTTGAGGGTGAGTGCATCATCTTCAGGTTTTTTTTTTGTATGTTCTTTTTTTTGTTTCTTTCTTTCTTTGTTTATTCATTAGTTGGTATACCTGTCTGTTTTCCTTCTTCTTCTTCTGTCTCTTCATCTTCCTTTCGTCTCCCTTCTTCCTTTCTTCATTCTTTCCCTTTTTCTAATCTCATTTTGCTTTCAGGGGGCATACATATGTTCCCCACCGCGTGGACAGATTGAAAGATGGAGAGAAGTAGGTTTCAGGGACCCACACACCAGTCAGCATATACTGTGATCTGCAGATAGCTTCTGAACCACAGCTTCCCCTATCACACCTTAATCAAATCTCAAAGCTGCAAAAAGCAGAGCCCCCTGTCTCCAGTCAGCTTCAAAACTGAACAAATCCAGGGGATTTACATAAGGAAGAATAGGAAATTGAGCAAACAGAAGTGAAAGTTATCCTCTCATCACTGAGCAATGGAATTAAAGAAGGGGAATAAAAGGGGAGAAAAACCATCACAAATGGAGATGAACCAAAGGAAGCCTTGGGTCTCTCAGAAATGCAAATCGAAAGGGTCAAGGTAAGTTCAGGGAATCAGTGAATCAGAGCCCAAGTCAGTCTGTATCCCAGAGGCAAACAGCCCAGCCTTGCATAGAGGTTCCGAGGAGAAATTTGGAGTCCAGCAAGGTGGATGCCAGAAGTTGATCAGAAAGGAGGCGAGGATGGGGAATTGAGAAGTATAGTCAAAGTCATGAGAACTCATCTGCTGGTTCTGTTGAATTCAGCGTGGAGTGGCTTTCCCCACTTATGACCTAAAGGAGTGATCTTCACTCTGGACATATATGTTCATGGCAGTTGACAAAGACTTTCTAGGGTACTTTCAGGGGAATCAATATTGATATCCTCAGTTCATAAACACTTTCTCTCTTAAAATTTCTCTCAAAATAAGTGTATGGTCTTCTCTCCTATTTCCCTTATTTGCAACAGTTCTTCCACTTGACAAAATAAATAAATATCTGCCCCCCATTTTGGGTCTCACCGTGGTACCTTGTCCCAGGATATCAAAACCTCAGGTGTGCAACAGAGAGAGATTTTAAAACAATGGTTTTGAAAAAACAGATGACTCTAATAGTTGATAGCTTTGTGGGTCAGTTGGCTTCTGATTCTTTGCCTTCAAAATTGAAAGAGGACCAAACTGAGTTTTCAGCTCTAAGATAACTACAAATAAATTTCAATTATAGATTATAATTTAGAAACTCTTGACATATAATTCAGAGGTCAAAGAATAGTGTCATTGCTACAACGAGACTCTTTCCATTTCTGTGAATACAGATGTGAGAACAAAGTTAGTGTTTTTGTCTATAACAACAAAAAGCAGAAACATAATTTGTTGTTACAGGATGATTTTCAAAATGAAAAAATTCTGACTCATACATAGGAAATCATGAATGCTAAAATGAATTTGCTAATAGATGCAAAACTGGTTGTTATTTTATCGAGAAATGAATTCTGATGTTTAGAGTTATGTTTTCTTTTCTTTTTTTTTTTTTTTGAGTTGGAGTCTCACTCTGTCACCCAGACTCCTGGAGTGCAGTGGCCGCTCCCGGCCACTGCAGCCTCGACCTGCTGGGCTCCGGCAATCCTTCCACCTTAGCCTTCCAAGTAGCTGGAACTACAGGCATGCGCTACCACACCTGGCTAATTTTTTGATTTATTGTAGAGATGAGGTCTCACCAAGTTGCCCAGGCGGGTCTTGAACCCGCGGGCTCAGGCAATCCACTCACCTCAGCCTCCCAAGGTGCGGGATTATAGTCTGAGCCACCGAGCCCAGCTTGGAGTTATGTTTTCTAAAGTGCAGAAATCAATTATATCTCTATTAGACAAAAGTAGTTTTCATTTTCATGGACAAGAAGCATTTTATTTACTTTTGATTTGCTACAATTTACAGAGTTGTAAAATAAACGGTCAAAGACAATCGAAGGCACATACTCCCATATAATCTGATAATCTTTCTGGTGGGGAGAGGATCCTGCTAGACAACACCCAGCTTTTCATCGAAAGGACACCAAATAATCTCTTTTACTCATGTCAATGTCTCTTACAATATTCTTAACAGATCATAACTCTGTCTTAGTCTAGTAATACAAATAATTTTTATGCAAAGCTAGATGAGCTAATTGAAATAACCCCCCCAAATCCAGCCACATTCACTTCATTAAGAGATGCAGTTTCAAAAATTGCATGTATGAGCTGAATCAGTGGCATGTGCATGTAGTCTCATCTACATGGGAGACTGAGGCTGTGAGAATTGCTTGAGCCCAGGAGTACAAGGCCAGCCTGGGCAACATAGCAAGACTTTGTATCTGTTTTTAAAGATAGCATTTATGTTTGATAATTATTTATTAGGAAAATTTTAATATATTCATCTTATTTTGAGCAACTGTATGTTATTAATCATAATAATAACTCATTCCAGGAGAAAAATTTAAACACTTAAGGCCTTATTGTTACAAAATATTTAAAAATAGTTTAAATAATTGCATATTTTATTGCAGAGAGTTGTGAAAGGATGATCAATGAAAGACTGAAGCAAATAAAATATTATGTTAGGATAAAATCTTGTGAAGAAGTAGAAAGAAACTTAAGGCAAGTAGAAAAAGGAGTGATGCAAGTTTTCTGATTGCTATGAAAATTGTTCATATATTAAAAAATAGATAATGGTGGGTTTCAAATTATGTTACTTATATCCCATTGCTTATACTTAAAGAGTAATGTGTTTATTTTAGAATATTGATATTTACAAACCCTCCAAATTATACCTTTTATCATACTCTTTCAACTTATATTGAAAAATTTTAAATGTCAGCCGAAAAAGTATGAAGTAATACAAAGATTTTCAAAAGCTTTTAGGTAGCATGTGAATGAAAGTTTGAACAGGAATGTTATAAAGGAACCACCTGGCGCCTAATAGAAATTATAAATTTTTAATTTTGATGTTTACTTTTAATAGAGGATTTGCACACAAATGGTACCACACTATTTCCCCTTCAGTGCCAAAGGAATAGACATTGGTAGCTGATCACAGAATTTTTTCCTATAGAGTCTGAAAATGGCCTCTATTTCAACACAGTGCTTCAGGCAATTGCTATCAATGGATGGAGTTGGCACATAATTTAATTTAAGGGTTCTCAAACAAATCTCTTCTCTGGAAGCTCTGATTAAAATGGAATTGCTTCCACTGAGGTGTGAGGTGGGTACTTGGAGTACTTTTTGCTCCTCCACATTCCCACAGGTCGCTGATGAGGCAGCTGGAAGATTTCCTTGTCCTCTGAGGAGCATTGCCTGAAAATCAAGGTCCTTTCAGATTTACTGCTGCAACCTACTGCTGACTCCCCGCTGTCTAATCCTGACCTCATACAGCGGAAATTCAAGTATCCCAAGTCTGGAACTTGATTTCCTACTCCCTTCCCCAGCAGTGGACACATTGTTGTTCCCCGATGGTCCACACTAAAAACTCAAGGTGGAAGTAATTCACATAAGAGCCTTCAAGGGCCTGTGTTTCACCTATGTGGTTGATTGTTTGCTTTTGAAGAGAGGCTGGCTGGTGACTAAGGCAAAGAACAGACTGTATTCTTTAAAGTTTTGGACCTGGTATCTCTGAATCTTATCTGCTTGTGACAATAATGACATCGAATTTTCAATGTGTCAATGGCCTCATTTATAAAATGGCACTACTTTTTATCTTAAGGAAACATCAAAAGCTACAGAGATTATAAACTTTCCTCCCTCCCTCTTTTCTTTTCCCCTCTCTCCCTCTTTCTTTCCTTCTTTCCCTCTTTTCCTCTTTTTTTCTCCCTCCCTCCCTTCCTTCCTCCCTCCCTCCCTTCCTCCCTCCCTCCCCCCCTTCCATCAGTGTCTCACTCTGTTGCCCAGGTTGAAATATGGTGGCATGATCACAGATCACTGCAGACTAGACTTCCTCGGCTCGGGTGATCCTTCTGCCTCAGCCTCCCAAGCAGCTGGGACTACAGGCAAATGCCACCATACCTGGCTGATTTTTTCATTTTTTGTAGAAACAAGCTCTTGTTATGTTGCCCAGGCCAGTCTCAGATTCCTGAACTCAAGTGATCCTCTTAACTTGGCTTCCAAAGTGCTGGGATTATAGGTGTCAGTCACTGTACCCTGCCATATGCACATTTAATATTCAGTTAAAACCAGATATCCTGTGATCCCCTTCCCCCCATACTATAATCTTTTCCTGCTAGACAAAGACTGACATAAGTAGACACTCAGGAGTCCTCTCCATTTAGATTTGAGTAGCAGACTCAGGGATCCAAGAAGGTGCTAAAAGAAGTAGTGCAGAAACAAATTTCCACAGTATCAAGGCATTTGTGAGTGGGCCTCTGATTACAAATGCCTCATTATTAATAGAATGAATATGTATATTATCTCACATGAATATGTTCAAATACATTTGTATAATGGAAACTACTGTACTTGGAATAAGCAAAAGGCACCCTAAGTGCCATAAGGCATCACAAATAATTAAAAATTCAGAGACTGTGATTAATTATTACAGAATAACCTTGCATTTCAAACTCCCTTAAATGGATCTAGAAATATACACATGTGTAGCATAACTGAGTCATGAAGTGAATGGAAAGATTAGAGCTTACATTTATGAGATTGGTCTTGTGACTATGCATGCCTATGTGTATGTGTGTGAGTGAGTGTGTGTGTGGGAATGTACTGGGGGATCTTGAGGGAAGGGTAGAGCATAGGGTAGCCTATAAAGGTACTTAATCTTTTATTGTCTTCTTTCTTTTTCCCATTTAGAGAGTCACATGTGGCAAAATGGTTTATTGTGTAGTTTAATTTTTTTTACTTTTCTTATTTCCCCCAAATTATAACAAAAAACCTCAGTTGTGACAAAGTTCTGCGTTCTTAAAAAACCCATTGTTGTGTCTTGTCCAACTTGTTGCTTGTGTAGTCATGTTCTTAGAGCTTCTTGTGTCTATTTGACGCCATACTCTGCCTTCACATGATTGCTTTTGGTGATCCCTTTGGACATTCTTTCTCTTGTAAGGGGACTGCAACTATTAGAAAAACTTGGCCCCATAAGACTGAGATACTGGGAATGTCAAGCACCTGGTTTGCTTCTGTGGACTAGAGAGGATCAGAAGCAGGTGGCTTCTTCAAGTCAGAACAGTTTGGGGTCCCCAGTTCCCCCCAATTTTCTTTTTGTGTTCTCACCAAAAATCACAGTGTCTTGATGGCTCTGTGACCAAGCCGGCTGCAATTTTTTCCCAGCAGACTTGAACCCAAATCAGGACCTCAAACATTCCCAGGCATAATAATGTATCTAGATTTACCAGAAAGAAAAAAAAGAAAAGGAACTAGCCCTTGCTCTGAGCCAAATTCCTTAAACCCTCATATAAACTTCATACACTGACCCTCCCCCCTTCTGTGGACATACCTAGGTAGAATACCCCTTTTCTCTCACTGTCCTTTGTGAGGACTGCTGCAGTTCTGCAAATAAGTTCCTCTAATACATGCTTTGGATTGATCTCCTTGGCATTTAGTGTTTCTTTCTTTGGAATCCTAACTGGCTCCGTCTTGGGACAGTTTGGGGCACTCTTTAGTGGGAATTCCCTGGTTGCCCCTTTTGTGGTGACTCTAGCTGTGGAATCAGTGGAACAAAACAATAAGTAAATCTCAAGTGTCTAAGGAAGAGGACTCATGTGAGTGTAGATATGTAAGTATAGATATCACTCCATCAGGTCCCGAGCTTCTGTGGTCTTTCAGAGCTGGGTCAGGAGAATGGGAAGCTCTAAACTCTTTAGTGTCTGAAGGGTTATTCTGTTTGAAGTTCACTTTTCTTGAACTTAATCAGAATTTAAATAGATGCCTTCACCAAAGCCATCTGAAGAATATGGACACACAGAAGGTTGAATTAGGACTAAAACTGATCTTAGCAAATAATGGTTTAGACAGATGTTATCTCTAAGAGGGGGTGGTGGCTGGAGTAGGTGACCTTGCAAAGTACCTTCACAGATAAGATATTTTAGTGTTGGAAGGGACCTTAATGGAAGATAAATTCTCTAATACAATCTGCTCATTATACAAAGGAGAAAACTTTAGCTCAGAAAGGTTGAAGTGACTTTCCTCAAGTCACACTGCTAGCTTGTGGCCAGCCAGGACACTGGGCATAAATATGACACTGAAGAGACAGGATTTGTGAATCCATCTGTTACCATTTCATCTTTTTTATTTAGCAGAATCCATCGTGTCTACATTAGCAAAGTTATATTAATATGAACTATTAAATGGAATGTGGAAATAACCTCATTAGGGAGAAGTGGACATTATAATGGTACCTATTAAAATGAGTTTTCTCATCTGTAAAATGAGTATTGCAGTAGATGAACTTTAAATTCCTTCCTTTGTGAAAGTCTCTGAGTTGATGAGATCTTGCTTGTGTGATTGAAGACACAGGTGCTGAATTTAGATACTTCTTAGTCTCACCTATTTGTGATAAGGGAGTATTTGAGTTAGAGTCTGTAGATGGACCAAATTCTACCTGTGCCACTTATTTGTCTTGTACCATGGGTGATTCATCTTTCTTAACTCATTTTTCTCATCTGTAAATGGGGGGTAATGATGTCTGCCTTGTTTACTTCATTGGCTCCTCATCTAAACCATGAAACAGAAAATGGTATGAGTGATTATTTTCTCGGTTCTTCTAAGGATGGTACACAGATAGTGTACCATGCAGACAGGAGAGTTAATTCATTATGGGTGATGTATATGCCTGTATGTATGAAGGTGTCTACCTTAGGGCATCATGACTGACTCTCTCCTGGAACCCCAGTTGGGAAGGGCCACTGTACAATCATGCAACACACTGTACAACATGATGAAACTGTAAGAGATTGTCTTCCTTTGAATCCAGTTCTTATCTTCATTAATTCTATTTATAAATATTCTACCTGGAGAGTGTGGCGAGGGTCTGATGGTCCCTTATTCTAAGAATGAGGTGGCATAGCACCAGGCCCATGGGGACAGGTTCAGAGTGGTATGGTGTGGGGGAATCAGTTCTTTGATCCTTATCATTCTCATGGAAACTTCTTATAGTGTCTCATAATGGTTTTATTCTCCTCAAATTCACTCCTTTTCATGAGAGTTTTAGACACTAAAAAGCTAACTGGGTTTGGGTTTGGCTGGAAAATCAAGTAAGGTGCATGGGTAAGGTTGGGAGATATCTGGGCCATAGATTTTCTTTCATGAAGCCCTCAGAACAAGCACCTCTGATGGTTCTTATGTGGGCATGATCCTGGATTAGGTGACTTGAAAGATAATAATTGTTACTAATTATTGATGCTGTCAATGTGTCAGGCTCTGTGCTGAGCACTTTACATATATCATCTAATTTAATCCTAGATTAAGCTGGAGATGTAGATATTAAAGTAGTCACTTTTTAAATAAAGAAAACTGAATATCAGGATTGGTAAGAACTTGCCCTAGTGGCTAGTAAGTAGGTAAATGGCATGCCACAACTCTGGGGACTTTGTTCTCATTTATTTTTTTGTGAATGTTGCCCCTGGAAGTGATAGTGTGAATGGTGCTCTCTGGAGCTGCTGAAATAGCCTAAAAAGCAGCAGAATTGAGAGTGAATCCAACTCTTTCTGACCCGAATTTCTGTTCTGATCACTGTGGCACGTCCTGTCCCTTCACCACTAAGTGGTAGATGGTGTGGAATGAGAGGCACTTACTTCCTGTATCTCAATTAATGTGTCATCTAGGTGTGAACCCTGGTAGAACCGGGCCATTGATAGAGCCAGTACTGACCTTAGCAGGGGACTTTGCAAGGCACACTGATTAGTGGGAGTCTGGGAAGGGGGTGGGTGTTGGGGTGTGTGTAACTGTAGTTCTATCTATCGGTTAGGGCTGTGATTTTTAAGGGTAGAAATCAGAACACCCAAAAGCATGGTGTCAACCACAACTGGGAGCCCTACTCAGTGCACTCTTTTCTTATCTCCACATCTCTGACTATAATTGTGTGTGTGTGTGTGTGTGTGCACGCGCGCTGGTGTGTACTGTGTGGGTAGTGTGGGGGATGTGCAAAGGGGCACCTCTCCGTGGTTTCTACTTTCTAGCTGGCCAAGTGGGTCCATTCTCTGTGAGATGGGGAAAGACCCACAGAGTTCACACCCCACTTTTTTGAGTGACCATGTGGAGCTGAGAAAAGAACAGAGTTGGAAGTCAGAAGACTTAGATTTTGGCTGAGTCAGCTGGGGAAATATGCTGAATCTGTATGAAGTCTAGTCCTCTCAGAAAAAGATGAGGAAGATGATGTTACTCAACTCATTGGACAAATATGGAGCTTCTTTTTTCACACAGTCAGCCTGTAACAAAGCCATGTGTAAGCCATGCTGTGGAAGGGGGAGCCTTAGTGTTTTTTACCAGTGTTGTTATTTGAAATAATTTTTCTAGCCAGAGGTCTCTCCCTTTCTCATTTAATCTTCATGGTCACATAGACTCCAAAACTTACATATCTCATTGAAGGTGTCTCCTCTTCCCCAAAATTAGCCTTCTATTACCTATTGTTCTAATTGTTCTGCTTTTTTTCTTTGATGCAGGTAAAAAAGAGACAGAACTTTACCATTTGTTCTCCATCCTCATTAAAGATCTCTCCCGTCAACACATCACATTTGAACTGGATTTGATTTTGTTAGGTTATGGAAGTGAAGAAACTGTGAAAAGCATGGTTGTTATCTTTGGGTGCTGCACAGGTCATCAGTGCAGTGATATGACGAGCTGGTCACATTGCACCTGTGCTCTGTGTGCAGGGCTGGCTTCTTGCTGACTCTTCGGAGGTGTTAGTCTTAATTCACATTCTCCTGGATCATAATCGAATTTGTTTCATAGGGGATGGGGAGTGTGAGTTAACTGAATTTCACAAAGCACAGCTAGGTAATTCTCATCTCCTTTTTCAAAAGGACAAAAGGTCCTTATGACCTCCTCCTTCTGTCAATTCATGAGCAACTGTCTATTTGCCTTCTGGGTGACAACTGTTTTCCTGCAGGTAGTTCATGTGTGAATGTGCTACACTTCTGGACCTACGTGGCTGCAGGTTAAGGGGTGGAACTGTGTGACCCAAATTATTTAGTAGTGTGTTCTTCTTTCCTTTTCTGGAAGCTTTTTTTTTTTTACAAATCCTAGCAGTCTTATATCATTCTGGAGGCATCCCACTGGAGGGCAGGAGGACAGGGTGGACAATTTCTCAAAGCCCATTTCCTTGAATAGCTCCCCTTCATACCTATACCTTGAGGATATGCAAAGGAATTTATAACCGTATCCTGACTTCTACAGAAAATCATTTTAAGAAGGTCCTCATGAGAGTTTTCTCTCTAGCCTCTTAATAATCAGCTTAGCATCAATCAGAAACCAAATCCCTACTGATGAACTGATTATATGCCCTTCCTTTAAGAAACTCTGAGCAGATGCTGCCGGAGGAAGAGAATTTTCTTTCCTAAGTGATCATCTCTGGCCCTATCAGGATATCGTTATCTCACGGTCTTTAAAAGCACAGTCTCTGGGCAGATACAGCTTCTATCTGTGAAGCCGGATGGGGTCAAGGAGCCATGTAGTCCTGGTTGCCAGCCCCTTGTGTGGGAAGGTTTCAGCAAAGAGGAGAGAGGCAGATGGATCAGGTCAGGATGGAGACATGGCCTTGGTTCCTGACCTGTGGCTGTGTCTGGGCTGACAAGGGATTGTGAAAAATTTCACTGGGGACATGTGAAGCCTGGAGTTAGAGTGTCTTTGATGGTACTTTATTTTATGCAGGGTCATTCCACTCCTCTCCCAGTTTATGCTACCAAATGCCATTAAGGATTTTCAGCAATCAGGCACTCATGTCTTCTATTATGATTCTCATTATCTACTATACAGAGGCAGTGCCGTGTCTACTGGTTGGAACACAAGCTCTGGCATGACCATTTTGGTTCTGTCACTCACCACTTTTATGATATTTATCAAGCTACTTAGCCTTTCTGGGCCTCTGTTCACATATTTATAAAATAAGGGTAATAGTAGTACCTACCTCATAAGGTTGGTGAGAGGATTAAATAAATAAACTAATGAAAAGTGCTTAGAAAACATCTCATATGTAGCAAATGCTCAATAAATTATTCTTATGATTTTGATCATCCTTTCTGGTATATTCCATGTGACTTTGGTCCCACCATACTCTAAATACTAAAGACAGGGACTATAGCTGTTTTATGTAGTCTGAGCACCTAGCACAGTTTAAAAAAAAAAAAATCCAGCAAATATCTATTGAGCAATAACCTATGCCAGGTGTGGTTCCAGGTGTGAGGATCAACAGTAGGTCCAGGCAGACTTGCTGCTGCTGTTGAAGATTTTATAGTCCTGATGCATCTAAATAAATTATACTGTTGGTCTGTCTCTGGAAGTAGCAATCTCTGTAGAGTAAGTGAAAAGAGCTGAGACTTTGGAATCAGAGAGATCTCAGTGCAAATTCTCACTTAGTGACTTTCTGACTATGTGACTTTAGGGAAATCTCCTCATTTTTCTATTCATCAGTTTTCTCATCTGCAATATGAAGATTGTAATCATACTATTCATAGTTTAGTTGTGAGAAATTCATGACACAAATGCCTAGTACTAAAACATCTGCTGTCCTTCAGCCTGAATACTTGTTATTTGGGGCCATCCTTCTCCCTATTTTTCTAGAGCTTCAATACTGGTAAGGTGTAGCAGGATCTGAGGATCTGAAGGTTGATACTAGATTAATTCACTCATTCTTTTATTCAATTAAAACTCATTGAACTCCTTTCTTGGCTAGGATTGTTCTAAGCACAGGAGACAAACAAAAATCTTTGCCTTCAAGAAGCTTATATTCTAAAGGAATAAATATAGTGAAAAAATAAACAAATGAGTACTATAATTCATGTAATGTTAAGTGCAATGAAGAAATAAACAAACGAATAAAACACAGTTCATCAAATAGTAATAATTTGTATTCAGATTATGGTAGGAGATCATTTTGATTGGAATTTTCTTCTGTCTTTTGTGTCCCTTCTGGAGAAGATATATTAAACTTTGTTCCAGTAAACCCATTTGGGTGCAAGTTTATTTCTTAACATTCTGGAGGTTTCCCACAAATATACAGCCACCCAAGAGTCTCACTGAAACACTCTGGGTCAAGGGTAGAAGTTCCAGCCTTGTTCTGAAGGGTGACTCTGGGAGAATGTTAGCTTCCCAGATCTGCACCATGGTAGGAAGAGCCTCTGGGGTGAAGTAGAAAGATCAGTGCCCTTTCCAATTCCCTTGCTGTAGCAGGAAAAGGGAAATGGGTTTAGGAAAGAGACGATGTTAACCCTTGATTTTCCTCCCTCAAGAATCTGAAGGTTTGTCCTTACTGACAATCTTCCCTCTACATTTGTCTGCCTTGTTCACCATTGTACTTGATAAATGTTTGTTGAATTTAACTGAATTATATTATTTTAGGGATACTATTACTATTACTAAATGACAATTTCATTTGGAGTCTGCAGTTATTCCATAAGATGTTTATTGGATGAACCCTATCACAGGTTGGTGGCTCCAGGAAACAGAGATGGAGTTTGGCTTTCAGGATGTGTGCTAATAGATGCTTTTGGCATCAACATCTATGGAAAGGAGGGTAGAGGGAGCATATTTAGCTAGAGGGAACTGTAATATTGTCACAGAGGTTCAACAGCAGCCTTGGCTGGCCCTTTGGAGCACTCTGGAGCCAGAATGGCTCTTCATAGTTGTGTTACTTAGCTATTACTGAATGATATTTACCTCAAACTTATCCCGTAGTTTCTGAGTGTCAGGAATCTGGGCATAGCTTAGGTGGGTCTTCTCCCTCAGGGACTCTCACAAGGTTGCAATTAAGGTGTCAGCTGAGAGCTATGGTCTCATCTGAAGGCTTGAATGGGAAGGATCTGCTTCCAAGCTTACTCATGTGGTTATTGGCAGGATTCAGTTCCTTATGGACTAATGACTAGAAGTCTCATTTCCTCATGAGCTGTTGGCCAGAGGACCCCTCTGTTCCTTGGAATCTGGACATCACCATACAGCACTTCACAACACAGTAAGCTGACACAAGATCAAGAGAAAGTGCCAACAAGAGAGAGAATGAGAGCAAGCAGGATGGGAGTCACCATTAAAAAAAAAATCAGTCATGGAAATAACATTCCATTGCTTTTGTCACATTCTGTTTATTAAGAACAAGTCACTAGCTCCAGCCCACACCCAAGGAGCGGGGATTCCATATTGGCATGAACATGAGGGGGTTAAGACTCCAAGGACTGTCTCAAGTTAGGCTTTTATACCCCTGTGTGGACCAGTCACTGGATGTGGACCACTTGGACAGGTGGTTGGCCTTGGATGGGGCAGCTCTGTGCAACTGAGGCAGTCCCTGAAGACTGACAATTGAAGACTTTCTGCTGAGAGCACTTCTGGAAGTGGGGCAATATGTCTTTCAGTGAAGAGATACTAGAAAGACACATTTCCACGTCCACCACAAGCCCATTCCACATTCAGACTGCAGACAACCATGTACTTAGAGTTTGGATTTATAACAAATTCTGTTGCTTCGTGTATGAGAGGCAGAAAGAGGGACAGTTTCATTTTGGTATCTATGTTCATAAAGAGTGGTTCTCCTCTTTTTAAAATTTTCTGTTTTCTGACCCCTGAGTTGGAAATTTCTCTGAGTACTAAATGGAAACCATACCTGGAAATAAAGTTGTGCTGTAACCATATATCACAACAGACCATGAATGCCAGGCCTAGGGTAGGGGCTGATTCAGTCACCTGCTTTCAGGGTAGTCTTTGGGATTGCATCTTTCTCTGTAGGACAAGAGCAATGCAGGAGCCTGAGTTCCTCCCTTCTCATCCTCCCTTCCTTATCATTCATCTCCCATCCCTTCTTTTCATTCTCCACTGAAAACTTACACTCTTTGCCCACCTTGAGTTGTGGAATCAAAGAAGCCAGTAGGGTAAGGTACCTTAGAGTTTCCCTAGAAGTGGAGCCCAAGATGGGGATTCTTCAGCAAGTGGGGTAATACACTCAGGAAAATGAATAGAGCAGGGGAAAATACCATGTAATGATGAGATCTCTGCTAGCCACTAGCCGCAGTCTGATTCCATGGGTGTCTCTGGAGCACAAAGTCACAGAGAAAACCCACTGAGCCAATCCCACTGTGAGGGAAAGCTGTATCTGTGTGCCAATCAGTCAGTCATGGACTAAGATCTGCAGGGTGGGGCTGTCTGGGATGGGGCAGGGGCTACTCTTTAGTTTGGCATGCTACAAATAATGAGGCAGACAGGTTTTATCAGCCAACACTCTCAGCTCAGCAGTTGGGGAGACAAATGCACTATCAGGAAAGAACTTAGGAAAAGGGGCTAAGGTGAGGACCAAAAGCACTCACCAGAGTTCTTTCCTATGTGGGTCACCATCTTCTCTCCTCCTACTTTTACTCCCAGTGCTAGTTTTTGTATATGGAGTAATGGGAAGAATAGGGTTAGGAATCACATAGATATAGACAGGAATCCAATTCTCATCCCTTGAAGATTGGCTGCCTTGGATAAATCACTTAACTTTTACATTTTTTTAATTTTATAAATTATTCTGATTTCTTTAGAGATGGGAGTCTCACTGTGGTGCTCACACTGGACTTGAACTCAAGATATCCTTCCACCTCTTTCTGAGTAGCTGGGACTACAGGCATATGCCACCACACCTAGCTTATTTAACTTTTTAAGCCTCAGTTTTCCTGCCGGAGAAATGAGCATGATAAGACATACCTCACAGAGTTGTCGTGAGGACTGGCTGGTGACATTTGTAAAATGCTTATCGCAGTGTTTCTTTTCCCTTTTCCCTCTTGCAGCTAAACACAACAACCGTTCCTTTTCCTGCACAGCCCCTCAGAGCTCTGAAGGCTGTTGTGCTGTTTCCCTCAGCCTTCTGCTTTCCTTGTTGCAGATTGTCTTTCCTTTTGTTCATGTGACACCCCTCCAGTACCTGCAGTGTGCTTGCTGTTCTCCTCTGGGTGAGTTTCACTTCACCACTATCCCTCCTACAAAATAGTGGCGCCCAGAACAGAACAGGCCCCGTCCTCGCTTTAAGTAGCAAGAAGATTTAGAGCTCATCAGGGTATGCTAAAATATTGCCCTGACTCTTTCCCAGATGTCTGTGGAGATCTTTGGGCTCCCTTTCCTCAAGGTTTCTTGATTCACACAGCTGGAGTTGCATATCAACCTAATATAGAGCATGTCAGAGCCACCTCCCTTCCTTCCTGGACCTGTGTGAGTCAGCCTGGGTTGTGGAATTAAAATCTGTATCAGAAAGGCTCTACAGTGATGATAATGAAATCACCATGCCGGGCTCAGTGGCTCAAACCTGTAATCCCAGCACTTTGGGAGGCTGAGGAGAGGGGATTGCCTGAACCCGCAGGCTCGAAATCACCAGGAGCTTTTAAAGCTATGCAAGCTGACCTGACTGATTCTGACATGCCTCTTAAATCTCAGGCGTGGGCATATATAGTTTGTACAAGCTACCCAGGTAACTTACTAGCCACTGTCCCCACCTTGAGATTCCTCTGCAGCTCTTGCTTCTGCAAATGGGAGCTTTTTTTTTTTTTTACCTAGGTGCTAATCCACCTGCAGATGGACCAGATGTTGTCGATATAAATCCCCTGAAGCACCTGAATCTTTGCAATGACTCTAAAAGTCTTAGCTCTCTCCGAGGACAAGTGGCATTTCTAGTCCTCCAATCTTTGTGATTTATGTTTGCTTCTCGCCCTTTCATTTGCCTCCTTCCCAATCCTCCCCCCAACCTTTTTGCCAGATGCCTGGAGCCTGGGTGGGCTGTCTGACTATGGAGGCCTTTCTCTCTCCCTCCCATTAGCCCTCTCCAGGTCCATTCCAGGGGGGAGTCTCTCACTTTTCAAAGAATGAATCTGTAAAAGAGGCAATATTTCCAGAGCACTAAATCTTTGCAGTGTGTGCTGGTATGAATGTGTGCATACATCTGAAATCTGCCCTGTGTGTATATCTGTGTGTCTGAGAGGGGAGAACAGTGCTGATAGCATTTTGAAAGGGAGATTATTAATTTCTAGAGTCAAGATTGCAAGAAGGAAGGACATGTTCAGGGAAGCACAGAGGACATCAAACTTCTGGTAGAAATAGGATAGGGTTGAGGGAAGAGGCATGCCCCAGGGGAAAAAAGTGTTCTTACAGTTTGGTTTGCTGCCAGGACTGGCAGAGAGAAGGAGATGAAGCATGGGGGACACAATTCCACAATAGCCACGATGTCAGAATGAGCTCCCACTCGCTCTTACTTGCTATGGTCCTTTGATGCTCTTTGGGGAGGTGGAAGTGACTCTTGGCCTCCTTTTCATTTTTCTGAAAAGTTAAAAATGAAAACAAAACACTTTCATCCAAGAAACAGTGAATTCACTAACCAACCCTAAACAGAAACCAGATGTGTGGAGATGGTAGGATTACTGGGCTGAAATACAGTTTACTGGCTCTAGTTCTTGTAGGTGTGAATGAGACTGGGAGATGGTGAGTGGCAGAGGTCAGCCAGGGGACGAAGCTAATTGTGATGGAGGGCCTCTCACTGGACCACAGCATTGCTAGTGAGTGAGGACCACCCTTGATTTCTCATGATTGGGGATAGGTGAACAAGACGGATAACTAAAATCCACCGAGAGTTCTTCATCCTTACTTTAGTCTTTCTTTCTGCCAAATTATTAAAGGAAAAACCAAAAATGAATATGATGAAAGAAAGGCACCAAAGGAATCTCCATAGAAATCATAAGCCTGGGTGTTTAGTCAGGTCAGAGGAGATATTAGGGCCATATTAATGTACAGGATCTGAAAAAGAGTCTATCTACTTTTAACAATGAGTGGAATATTGCCGCTAGCATAAGTATTAGAGAGAGAGAGAGAAGGATGACGAGCTCACAGGAGGGAAGAATAAGAAGGCGTTTTGGGGTTTTTATGATGGGGAAAAAGTGGAGGCAGAATGAAAGAGCAAAGGGAAAGCAAAACACACTGCCTGAGCTGGGAAGAGGCAGAGAGGCCCTAACCAGGAATGTCTAGTGACAGAGAATTCTGTCCAGGTTATCCAGGTGGGCCACTGCCTATGAGGGAAAGATTTTAACCTGGAGGCAAATGCAGCAGACTTGAGGCACAGCAGCAAAAAGCCTCACATCTCCAGGGACAGAAGAATCTGGCACAGGGAGGAAGGTTGGGTAAGGTAGGCATTGACTCCCTGAAACTACAGCCTGGTGGAGAACTCATGGGCTAGAAAAGAGGTGACACAAGAAACTCCTGATATATTAAACCTGTGCTATGTTGGTTAAGTCCCATGATCATATGTACTATGCTACTATGACTTTGTCTCAATTGAGCAGAATTGTGGCCCTAGATTCTGAACATGTCATTTTGAGAATGCACATGGGAAAAGTTATGAGAGGTCTCAACTCAAGCACATTATCCATGAAGGAGCATTCACACTCAGCCTTATTTCTTGTCCCTTCTATTCTCTTTTGAACCCTGGGTGATGGCAAAATGGTATCCAAGGCAAGGATCAGAAGAAATGTGTTTGAAAGAATATTTTGGCTTACAGAAACTGTTGTCATCACAGCTTTTATTCAATTAAAGCATTTTGCAGAGCTAACATGATACTTCTAGACTTAATGGTTTGAGACTTATCTCTTTTTATTTTTTTGATTTATCATAGAAAAAAAAAACTGGTGAACAGACACATAGTCAATACCCAGCATACTTGCTTATTGAAACATCTTTAAGTGCCAGGCACTGTACTAGGTTACTGTGGATAGAGTAGAGATGAACAAGACAAGCACATAAATATAGCAAACATATCAGGCAGGCCCCAAAATGGCAGAAGTTAAACAAAACTGTAGTAATTACATCACAAATGGAGGGAGTTACTACTTAGCTCCATGCAATTATGACTCCATGAAAATGCAGGCCCAATGTTGCTAAATTTTCTAATTTTTCAAGAGAAACTTGAACAGTGTCCACAAGTTGGAAAATCACCTCAGGGTTCATTCCTTTATTTAACAAATATTTACCAAACATTTACCATATACCAGTCCCTGGGGTATAGTGGTAAAAAAGACCCATAAGGACCCTGTCTTTCTGGGACTCAATAATTTCTGGGTAGGGATAGTGCTATGAAGGAAATGGAACAGGGTGATAAGGTAGAAAGTATGGAAGATGGTCTCTCTGGAGGGATGAGCGACATCCCTTATGAGAAGAAACCTATCATGTGTAGATCTGGAGGAAAGAGCATTTCAGGTGGGAGAAAAAGAATGCCTGTGGGGTGGCTGGTGGGCAGAAGGCAGGGTGGGAAATTCAAGAGAGTGTTGGAGTTAGAAAAGACACCGGTCATCTGGGACAATATGGATAAACCTGGAGGACATTATGCTGGTGAAAATAAGCCAGGCACATAAAGACAAATACCACATGATCTCACTTGTATATAGAATCTAAAAAACTTGAACTCATAGAAGTAGAGAGTAGAATGGTGGTTACCAGATACTGGGGAATGGGGTAGAGTAAGAAGAGATGTGGGTCAAAGGGTATAAAGTTTCAGTTAGGAAGAATAAACTTTAGTGATGTATTGCACAGAATAGTGACTAACATAAATAACAATGCATTGTATATTCCAAATTGCTAAAACAATAGATTTTAAATATCTTTACCACATGCATACACAATAAGTATGTAAAGTGATGGATTTGTTAATTAGCTTAATATAATCACTCCACACTGTAAACATATATCAAAACATCCTATGGTACCCCTGCCTATATGAAATTATTATTTGTCAATAAAAATGAGAAATGTTACCTCCTGCCAAGTGTTCCTATCATTATTTTTGGTGTTTCTAGTCTTCTCCAAGGACCTCCTGGGAGTCAAAGGGGAAAAGATCTAGCATTTGCATGTTACAATGAGGCAGGGCTGCAGAAAGGGGAGCTGGGCAAATCTGTCCTGGGTTTTGACCTACTTTCCACAAGTGTGTGGATATTTTCTTTCCATAGCCTAGGTTTTGACCCCGAGTTTGACAGGCCCAGGGAGACGGGAGACAGAAGGACACTCCAGAAGTATACTCAGTCCTTCTGAATTGGTTTTAGTGGACTTTTGTATGCCACGATTTGATGTGTGGCCTTGTGGCTATGGTGGTTCCAATGGCTGCCATGTTTTCTCTGAAAGAGACACCACAAGCCTCTGGGACTCTGACTCCATTTTGTGGGCACAATTTTCTGGCTTCTATTTTAGGGAGGTAATTTTTCTTGAGATGCTTATTATTTATGGATTCCAGATCACCACGCAGTTTGAAAACATATGAAACTGAGGATGGGTTGGGTATGGGAAAAGCAGCTTGGGAAAAGTCAGTCAGCAAAGCGGAACAGTATAAAAACCACCTCACACACCACAGGTCCCCATTCAGGGTCACAAATCGAGCTTAGGCATTCCCCTGCCTGTGGGCAGAAGTGGGTTCTCAAGGCCTGTCAATCTCAATCAGGCTGTCTCTATCAGAAAGCTAAGTCAAGCTCAGTTAAAAAAAAAAAAGATTATAAGCCGGGTTCGGTGGCTCAGCCTGTAATCCTGCGCCTTGGGAGGCTGAGGTGAGTGGATTGCCTGAGCCCATGGGTTCGAGACCCGCCTGGGCAACTTGGCGAGACCTCATCTCTACAGTAAATCAAAAAATTAGCTGGGCGTGGTAGCGCGCGCCTGTAGTTCCAGCTACTTGGAAGGCTAAGGCGGAAGGATCGCTGGAGCCCAACGGTCGAGGCTGCGGTAGCCAGGAGCGGCCACTGCACTCCAGTCTGGGCGACAGAGTGAGATTCCAACTAACCAAACAAAAAAAATGATTATAGAAACCATATGTGTGTACAAAAACATATTGCCATTTCCCCTCCCCCACGGGTGGTAAAATGTGTTGCCCTTATTTTTTGGAGCCTTTCTGAAGTGATACTCATGGGGTGAAGATTACTTTTCATACTGCATTAGTCCAGCAAAAAGGGGATTCATTGCAACAATGAATGGATTTTTCCAACAATCCCTTTTAAACTGATGGCATTTAGAGACCCATTGGTCACTGTAATGAGACAGGCAGTTTCAGAATGTAAAACAGTCCTAGAGGTTTCATGGCCCAAACCAAGAAGACTATCTTAACAAGTTATCAAGTTCATTTTATTTCCCATGGGTATAATTGTGAATCTGAGCTCTCAAGGCCCAGTTAAAAACCAACCATCTTTTTAGTTGATTATAACCTAAACAATAGAGAGATGCCCTCTTCTCCCAAATTTTTTCCTAGGGGGTTTTAGGAAGCAAGATCTATGTCTATACCCTAACTCTTGCTGCTGTGATCCTTAAAAGCATTATCATGTGAAAGATCTTACCTGATTCAGCATCTAAGACTAAGAGAAAGTATAGACTTCTCACTTCTCACCTGCTGTCTCAAAAACAAGCAACATGAGCTTCACTTTATATTGAAGCCTTTTCTTAACAACCCACAAGGCTAGATTTAGACGTCTATAAGCTAGAATGGTATTTAAAACCTTTTTTTTTTTTTTGAGTTGGGGGGTCTCACTCTGTCATCCAGGCTGGAGTGCAGTGGCATGATCATGGCTCATTGCAGGTTATCCTTCCACCTCAGCCTCTTGAGTATCTGGTACTACAGATGTATACCATTATGCCTGGCTAATTTTTTAATTTTTTTGTAGAAACAACATCTCACTATGTTGCCTAGGCTGGTCTCGAACTCCTGGGCTCAAAACTCCTGGGTTCAAGCAATGCTCTTGCCTTGGTTTCTCAAAGTGCTGAGATTACAGGCATGAGCCACTGTGCCAGGCCTGAACCTTGTTTTTAACAGAGATTAGTCACCAATAAAATAAAACACATACTCTACCCAATGGCTCTCAAAGTGTAGGTTCCTGAATACCAGCATCAGAGACACTGGAGACTTTTTTGGTAAGCAAATTCTCAGATCTCAACCCATATCTACTGAATCAGCAACTCTGGGGGTGGGGCTCAGTAATCTTGTTTTAAAAAGTCTCCTAGGTCAGCAGTCCCCAACCTTTTTGGTATCAGGGACCGGTTTCGTGGAAGACAATTTTTTCAAGGACCCACGAATGTGGGGTGGGGTAAATGGATATTCAGGCATTAGATTCTCATAGGAACACACAACCTAGATTCCTAGCATGTACAGTTCACAATAGGGGTTGTGTTCCTAAGAGAATCTAATGCCGCTGCTGATCTAACAATACGGAGCTTGCTGGCTCACCTCCTGCTCTGCAGCCCGGTTCCTGACAGGCTACGAACAGGTGCCAGTCCATGGCTGTGGGATCGGGACCCCTATTCTAGATGATTCTGATGTGCATTAGAGTTTGAGAACCCCTGCTATATACTGATACATTCAGTGTTAAATCATGTGTCAAACTTAATTTTTAAATATTAATTTAGTAACTCTATAAAAATTCCTTTTTTTTCTTTTGTTACTGTTCTACTTACTCTGGCTCCCACTCTAATCCCCAGCTTTGAAGGAAGGCCAGACTTCTTCCTTGACATGGCTAGAGAAATCTGGACAGAGGAGATGGTGAAAGCACTATACTTTGCAGTTAAAAAGTATCTGTATATAACTATTACCTGCTTTTTTCCTGGTTTTGAGGCAGGGGATCTCTTTTGGGAAGGAGGGTGGAGGCTTGACTTTCTCTTCATCATTTTTCTCCACAAATACCTCAAGTCTTTCTTTAAAATACAGCAAAAGAATCCACCAATGTTGTCATTGTAAGAGGAAAGCAAACTCCATTAGATACTGGTATCTAATTCCATTCTACTTGTATTTAAAATAATTAAAAAATAGATTTATGTCAAGAAATGAATTAGTATAATTTGAATCTTCAGTAATAGATAGTATATATTATTTCTGAAATGCAGAAAATATACCGTTGAAGTTAGACAGGTTCTAACAAACATTTAATGATTGTGTCATATTAATCATGAGGGATGAGGGTAGCATTATCAAGATTCTGCCAGGCGACATTGGATTCTGGGCCTTTTAAAAATAAATTTTAAAAAACCTACCAAAGTACTGAACATGTTAATGATTAACATGGAAATATCTATAATACAAAGCCCATTTTTAGTAGACATCATATGTTTGAGATTCATCATAAATTTCCTCTCCTACTGGGAACAGTTCTCCACATTTCCTTTAGGAAATTGTTCCTTATTCATTCCAAACCATGAGGTTTCATGTGGGTGACTCCATACTTGCCTCCAGTGCTGTACCCTGATTGGCTTAAATGAGCAGGCAGTTTGCTATCTCCCAGTCAGAGTGATTGGTTCAAAAATGGTGATGTAAGCCAGTCCGAGCCAATGGGAGTGAAGGTGACATTTGCTTGACCTTCTGGATAAATGACCCTGTCTCTCTTTGAATTTAGTGGTAAAAACAAGATATGGAAGCTTGGTGCCCTTGTGGTCCTGCTATGGTAAGGCAAGCCCGGTGATTATGGGTCTGGAAAAACACAGAACTGTAGATGAAGAAAAATTGGGCCTAACATGTGGGTTAATCATGACAGAAGCCAACCATATGCCTGGACTTTGAGATGAGCCAATGCTCTGTTTAAGCAGGTGGATTTTTACATTTTTTTGGGTCATTTGCAATTCAAGGAATCTGAAAAGTCACAGGTCTTATTGCCAAAATCATGATGAATACGATTTAACCTACACTTGAATGATTCAGAAGGCCCTACAGATTTTCCAGTGTCATTACTTTTATTAACAGTATTTTCTTATCTTTTGTATTCTTGATGCTTTGATTGTTTCCCCAAAGGCTAGGAATTCTTAGGAAAAGAACTTGCCCAAGAGTGTGCCTTTCATATGCAAACTAAACTAACTAGTCTAGAGTCTGTATTTGAACTGCTTTGTCTATCTGGTACTTGTACTCAAGAAGTCAATATTCTTCTGCCCCAATTATCCCAGGGCCAAGTACCAGAAAAGTAAAGACATCCCCTGTATCCCAGAGCTCACTGAAATTATTCAAACTAGCAAATTGTAAACTGCTTACCCTGCCTTGCCTCTCCCATGTAAAACACTATAAAGGCCTCCTGGCCACATTCTCCCCTTGCTCCCTCTGCTTCTTGACTGACCCAAGTGCTTCCCCATGAGGCTCTGTGAAGTGTGGTATGGTGTGTCCCCTTCTCTTGGAAATTGTGAGTAACCAATTATTTTTTCAGTGACAGTGGTCCATGATCTGTTGGCCTCTCCATACCTGAATAACAATAAATCCTACATTTTAAAACATTGCCAAGAATTGAAGATTATGCAGTAAGTGGTGTCCTGTGGGTATCAGAAAGGGTTGTTTTCATGAATATTCTTGCGGGGGCAGAGGGGTAGAGAATGCCTGCTGCTAAATACCCTTTTGCTTTCATTCTAAGTGTTTTAATGAGCGTCAAAGCCACTTATCCTTCAAAGATTGCACAGTATGTAATAATGCTTGGGATCCTGTGCTATTCATTCCATTTGTTGTATCTTTTATTTTTTGGTGGTGATGGTGGGGAGGTGAAGAAAGCTCTAAATACATGCAAATGGTTATGCAAGTTTTATGGTTCTGTTTTTTATTCTAGCAGCCCTCTGAGAGCAAAAGCATGATAGAAAGGCATTACATTGCCCTGTACCACAATTTTAAAATATCAGTTTTAATCTAAAATTTTCTTGTAATCAGTGAATGGTTTAAAAGCCAGAATAGTGCTGCCATTTACCTATGCCCCACCCCCAAAGGAGGCAAAACAAAACAATATAGTAAGCCCAAATCCCTTACTTTGCTATGCTACTGATTGGTCCTGTGAATCATTTTTATGACTGGCAAGACTAATGGGTCAAGCTGTGTAAGGAAGTAAGGTGCTCAGTTTCGCCGTTTGGGGTTCTTAACACGTAGTTACCTATCCTGGACAGCTGAAATCTGGAGTTCATGCGTTCTCACATTCATTCATTTGTAATAAGATGCCTCGTAAAGATTGAATGCTTAATTTTTTAAAGCTGGAAAACTGTCATTTTGGGAATTGCAAGTGGTTTCTGAATTATCTTTATGTAGAACCTTCTGTGACAGTTGGGGAGCTTGTTTTCAAGAAATAGAAACCAAGGCTGAATATCTTAGGCTGAAAATGAATTTTTTTTCGAAGGACAATGGAGGAATATAATCTCACAAAGTTGATAGAGAAGACTGGAAAACTCCACTTGAAAAATGGGCAGAAACAAAATGTGGCTTGGCAGCAGAGACAAGTAATTCAGTCATTTCTACAGTATGTTGCTATCATGCTAGACTCAACTACCATTGGGCACAGCTACTTTGGGAATGCAACCTACTGTTTTAGCCCTTGGTTCATTGCTTTGCACATTTGACTGCAAAGAACATAGCACTATATGTTATTTGCTGGCTCAGAGTATATGCAACATTCTATGTGATTGCACCCCCATATCACAGTATTGTTTCCAAGCTATCATCATACTGAGATTCAGTGGACCATTGCATCATTCCATAAATTGACTTTGGGTCATGGACATCAGGCTGATTGCCTTATTTCTTTTCCTATAATGGTGACTCCTTGGTCAGAAATAATGTTCTATGTAATATAATGGTGTATAAGATATACAGAAAGTCCAGTAATGAATATACTGTCAGAATCATGGTGGATGAGGCAGAAAAAGCAAATACACATTAAAAAATAAATGTCTATTCTTGGGAGAACAAATTGGCTCTAATATAAGCAACATTGGCAGGTGGCTGGCATTCCCTGCTGTGCTACAGGGCCATGTCAGGAATTCTGAGTAGGGTGCTATTGGTAAATTGAAGGAGGTTCTGTTTTTTTTTTTTCAATCTAATGGGAGCATTCATCTCCATCAGCAGGTTATAATGATGCTGACTGAAACAGGAATATTCTGTAGAAAGGGAGAATTAATCATGTGGGAGAGAGAGGTTATATTTGTTGGGCTAGAGTCCTTCAAGCAGGTGAATAGGGATGAACTCCAGTGTACCAGTGAAAGGCTGGCTAAGACAACTCCAGGGATGGTCCCTTCCTTTTCACAAGAGGGAAAGAAGGGCAAGTAGGTACAGGCGTTTTTCATTTGCTCCTATTTTTTCAACGAAATGAAGCATGAAATTATCAGCTGAAGACAGGGATGGAGAGGGGAGATATTGAAGGAGGTATTAGAATTATTGAGAAGAGAGAAAAAGGTGGAAAATGGTATCTTGAAAAGTAAGGAAGCAAATTTACTCCAGGATCATTGTATGTTTGGTGGTCAATTGTGCATGACTGTGAGTCATTCTCCAGCTATATCTAGCTGCTCAGTGCAGGCATGGAGTTGGAAGGGTGCTGGCTACCTTACAGAATCAATGGAAAGGCCGGAAAACCAGATGTGAAAAATAGGTGGTAACCAATGGAGGCTCAGCAGAATGAACATTTGGACTTGGGTACGGCCATGGCCACTGATGTACAATGCTGTAGCCACTATTTATAGCCACCACTCAACACTATCACCCCCGGACACTCAATCCTTAGACATAGATTCCAGGGTCATACCACTGTCATCCACTGCAGAGCTAATCTCCTTGACCTTTGGTCTTTGTATCACATGCTCACGATTTAAAGTTTTGGATGGGTCTGGATGGGCCATGTAATTTAGACAAAGATATCCCTCCCTGCAGACATCTTACCCTCATCTACCAGAATATTGGTATAATAAATATACAAATCAAGGATGCCTGTGATGTGCTTAATACTCTTTGGAGTTAAGCAGTGTAAAAACAAGCATAGCCCTGGCCTTTTGTGTGCCCTTGATTTGGTTGGCAAGGTATAGAAAGAATGAAAATCTCTCATAGTTCACATCTGTGAATCTGCACAAGGGAAGTTTTCCGAAATTGGGAACTTTTTGATTCTGGTCAGCAATGGTCAAATAAGAATGTTCAAAACACTTCCATGGTTTAAGGAGCCTCTCTTAGATAAATCTCTTTAACTAGGCAAGCCTAAGGCATAAACCTTTCCAGTGTACTGAGGGAGATCTGAACTAGTATAAAGTAGTTACAATAGAAATGCTTCAGACTGAGATGTTAATTCTTCTGCTAAGTGATGTTAGTTGAATGTTCCTATATTGAAAATCCTATCTGTCTTCTTGGGAGAGATGGGTATCTTTATGTCCTAGATTTGTTCAGACAGTACTGGACTGTGCCAGAAGGGATGGACAAACGTGACCTTTCCCTTATCTTACCCTAAACGAATGACTATGAAAAGTGTCAGGATTGGGCCGAGCAGAGTGTTGCAGGGACTGTAGTAGCAGTGTCCTTCACTAGTCTTACTGAAGACTAGTGGAATACTAGTTTAGATCGAATACACCAAAATTTTAGAAATTATTGATATAGTGATTTTTTTTGAAGGCAATAGGGGCCAAACTTCCCCTTATTTCTGAAGGAGGTGGTATTTCTACTGTCAGTCATCCTGGGATAGGAAATGAGATGGGGAGGGAGGACTTTCTGTCATTCTCTAGCCTGAAACTGGGATAACGCTGGGTGTTTGGGCAGAGAAAGGCCTGGAAATTCCTATGGAAGATACGATTAAGCTGTCCTTACTCATTTAAGAGCTTCCCTTACCCCATTATTCCACCAAATGGAAACCCATGGGGTAAAAGGCAAGGATACGAAGTCAATTATAGGCCAGGAGACCTTGAAAGTAGCCATGTGAGTAGCAGATGAAAGTGACTTGTATTGTCACTTGGTCTCTCAGAGTCTTTGGTAGTGGATCTGTTAAATGCTATAAGCCTTCTCTTAGCAGTGCATTGGGCAACTGGGGTGGCATCTACACTTGAGTTGAGTTGTATGGAATGAGTAACAAAAGCCAATTAAAAGAAATGACCAGGAGGATGATTGATGAAAGAATTATGTGTCAACCAGGACAGATCTGTGGAACATGTTAGCCTTCTTTGGGAATACCTAGAAATTACTTAATGAGAGGAAATCCTAAAAATATGGGATTTCTCAAGATCCATGGAATGTGAACTTGGATGATGTATATTAGAGCTTTGAGGGAAAAAATGCCATTTTGAAGACTGAAAGCATGAGGACAAAGGGGTGGCACATTTATTGAACACACACTTTCACTGAGTTTCTACTACATGACAGGCACTTTTTTTTGAGCACATGAGGAAAAAAATTGAGTAAGCAAGATGTCCTTCCTATCTTCCTCTGACTCTGGTAAGGGAAATAGACTAGTAACTCACCAATCACAGTTCATTGTGATATGTTTTATAATAAACACCTTGCGTGAGATCTCAGATGATCTTGTCATGGCAAGAGAGTTAAGGTTTCTACATTTATGCCATAACCAACATCTAAGAGATCTCTTCATCTACATCCCTGTCTCCTCCGGTGGATTTTCTACAGCATTCACTTGTGCTGATACTGTCCATGGTGCAATGCAGCCACATTAACATTCTAGTCATACCCAGAGCTTCCCCTTCCTTGGCTGTGATATATGGCTATCTGCAGCTTCAGTGTCACAGTCACAGATGCTGGGAGGGCATCAGCTGGGCTGTATGGGGACTTATGGCCCCCAGCAGTGGATGTAGAGCAGACTTGGAAAGCTCCATTGACTTCTGGGGTGTCTCAGGGACAAGGACCAGAGTTCAGTATCAGGGCATACTGAGACCCATGGAGAATCCTGCAAAGGAAACTTCCCTAGCTTGCAATAAATAATAGTTGCCATTTATTGGGTCCCATCATGCAGCAAAGGCTTTTCATATACTGTATTATGCAGTTCTCAACAACACTTCAACTCCATGAACTAGGGAAGAAAAGTGAAGACCAGAGAGCTTGACCAAATATTCTAAGGTCACAGCATGAGTAATTAAAACAGGATCATAAATAAACTTTTATCTTTCTGACCCAAAGCCTTAAGACACTGGTTCTCAACCAGGGAAAAGTTTGCCTGCAGAGAACTTTTGACAGTGTCTGGAGATATTTTTTATTGTCATAATGGGGAAGGTGCTGGCATGTAGTGTATAGGAGCCAAGGATGCTACTACACATTCTACATTTTCCCCAATACCCTTTTGTGCTGGGTTGAATTGTGTCCCCCCCCCCACCAAATATGTTGAAATCCTAACCCTCAGTACCTTAGAATGTGACCTTATCTCTAACTAGGTTAGTTGAAGATGTAATTAGTTAAGATAATGTCATACCAGAATAAGTTGGTCTCTAATCCGAAATAAGTGGTGCCCTTATGAGAAGGTGATGATGTGAAGACACAAAGACACAGCGAGAACCATGTGAAAATAGAAGCAGAGATTGGAGTGATACTTCAACAAGACAAGGAGTACAAAATTGCTGGCCATTGCCAGAAGCTAGAAGAGTGGCACGGAATAGATTCTCACTCAGAAGGAACCAGCCCCACTGATGCCTTGATTTCCAGCTTTTAGTCTCCTCCCCAGAACTATGAGAGGATAAATTTGTGTTGTTTTAAGCCCCTAATTTGTGTTAGATATGGCAGCCCTAGCAAACCAATATACCCCTACAATGAGGAATTATCTGATTCAAAATGTCAATTGAGAAACCTTGAATTAAGAGAAGACTGCTCTCCCCTGCTCTTTTTTTTTTTTTTTTTTGAGTTGGAATCTCACTCTGTCGCCCAGGCTGGAGTGCAGTGGCATGCTCATGATCACCCCAACTTTGACCTGCTGGGCTCCGGCAATCCTTCTGCCTCAGCCTTCCAAGTAGCCAGAACCACAGGTGCATGCTACCATACCCAGCTAATTTTTTATTTATTGTAGAGACGAGGTCTCGCCAGATTGCCTGGACTAGTCTTGAACTCGTGGTCTCAGGCAGTCTGCTCGGGCAATCTACTCTCCTTGGCCTCCCAAAGTGCTGGGATTACAGGCTGAGCCACTGAGCCTGGCCTCCCCTGCCCTTAACAAGCTTCTTGCTCCATTCCTCCTCTTTCCAGGGGCTGCCAAACATTCTGAGGCAGGTTGGAAGCAGTTATGCCTGTATCCAGAACAGAGGGAGAGCAGGCTGTTTCGGAGAGTGTAAACCTGTCTCTCTTAAAATGTTTAACATAGTTAGTCCATCTGGCAACTTAATTAGTCTTGATCCACTACAGGGGTGAGAAGTACCTGCTGAAGGGATGCTGACGAATTGCAATATTGTTTTCACAGAGCAAGATCCTGGGTCTCTTCCCAGCCTGGGCAGAAATCTCTGGGTTTCAGTAGTTGCCTGGGTGGTCTGAAGTTGTCACATTCTATTTAGTTAGTCTCCGTTTTCCTCACAGGGCTTAGGGCTATGTTTCAACCCAAACCAAAGAGTAGTATTTCTTGAGATTTGGAAAGGAAAACATTCCACCAGATTTAACCAGAAAAATGATGTGATGGGAAGACCAATCCAGTTCAAAGCAAATGGAACTAGCCATCGGTGCAATTTGCTAATTCATTATCTGGTAGAGTGTTATTGCTGTAAGATGTACTGTCTCAGGGCCTGGATAGCTCATTCAGCTTTTGGATGTAAAAACCATTTCATTAATGAGCCTCGCATTTGGAGAACTTGTGCTTTGGTTTCCTCATATGCTGAAATAATGAGTTGAATAATAAATTGTAAAGGCAGTGTTACTTGCTTGGCCTTGGTGGGGGTCTGCCTCCTTTTATGAGCATGAATATGTTAATAGCAGTATGTATCTAGGTAAAGAAAAAACACACACACAAAAACCTGCCCCAAATGATAGGTAGCTTACATAGGCTTAGGAGCTAGTAACTCCCAAAATTGGAGCAGAAGCTCTTTAAATTGGATCCTTTTTGTCCACTGAAGAAAGTGCAAGGTGAATTAAATAAAATCAGGCTAAAATGGTTGCTGACTCATAAGAAATACAGCAACAGACGATGAGAAGTAAACCTTCCAGGAATGGAGCTCCCCGAATCTTTAGAGGAAAGTGAAAATGACTTTGACTCTGTTCACATATCTTGTTTGCTTTGGGAGAACTATTTTGCTGGCTTGCTCAGGACTGGACTACATTTTCTGCTTAATTTGTGCACCATCTCCCCCTTTTTCCCCCAGGGTCTGGTGTCTAGTGAGTACTCAGTAATGCTGTTTATTGGCAGTGTAATTGGCAGTGGGAACACCTTGGAATTTTCTTAGTTCATTCTGGGCCTTATGAATGATATTAAGCCCATCCTTCAGCATCTCTATGCCTCAGTGTGTTTCCTGGAAAGACAGGTGAATGAGAATGGGAATCTAGGTAGTGATGTTAAAAGGATGTCGTCTATTATCATGACTCTCAATTTCTTGCCCTTCAACTTGAACCAACCTGAATCTGATATGTTGTTTTGAGAAGCTTGACAACCTGATGCTTCCTCTAAGACATTTATTTGTTTTTACTTAGCTCACATAGCAGAGAGTTTTACATAAAAGGCAATACTGAGATTGAAGACTTCCTTCCTAGGTTTAAGGCCTGGCTCTGTGACTTACCAACTGTGTGAACCAGGGCAAGTTATATAACTTATTTGGGTTTTAGTTTGTTTATCTGTCAAATGGGAGCCATGCCTGTGTTGTCTATTTCCAGGGGTTTTGTGAGGGTCAAATTTGATAATGCATGTGAAAGGACTTGGAAAATGGCAAGGTAATGCTTAAAGGTCAAGTATAATTATGAATAAATTCTGATTCCTTTTTACATTTTCATGGTCTCATGCAATCATTTTACTGGTCAATCCTGCCTTTTATGAAGGGACAACAGAACACTCTCTTGTGCAGTCTGGTGATTCTTTTGACTTTGTTATCCCACTTGCAGTTCAGTGATTTGGTTCCAATTTTACAATTTAGAGACTGTTCTTTCTGTGAACATGTTTACTTCTCATTGCCATTAATTAAGATTAGGACAGTGATTTATAAAATACTCAGCTGCCCGAGACATAGCATTTAAAAGGGCCACATGTACTTCTCCATTTTAAGGTAACACCTTGCATTTGTACCTGTGTTTAATTTACAATTTAAAAACAGACAGTTTGCAGCATTTGGTGGCATTTTCACATTTAAATCTGCAGATGCTATAGAGTAATCAGGAGTGTCCATGAGCTCATGAACAAGGGGGTTTGATAATCTTGTGCTGGGGTTCTGGTGATTAAGAAATTGTTAAGAGGCTTGAGGGGTTCATTATTGCAGTCTGCTAACCCAGAAGATCTCTTGTATCTTGGTATTTGCGTATATAAGAACTACCTATGGACCTTTCTGCTATGAAAATACAGGATAGCAACATGGAGGGTTCTTTTTCTCCTAGTGAATCCTAGCTAGAATCATTAATCTGTTTTCTTTCTTAAGTCTCTTGGTCACTGGGCTAGCCTGCCTTCCACCCACATCATCTTACCTGTCAAGGCGGGGGGGTGGTGAGCCTGAACAGACAGGGTGCAACAACACTCTATGGCCCTCAGTGACTCTGAGGTATGTACCTGAGCAGACAGGGTGCAAAAACCCTTTATGGCCCTCAGTGACTCTGGGGTATGTACCTGGAGCAGAGTGATGAGAGGAGGCAGGGATATGGCAGTGTGGGTGCTGCTTCTAGAAATCAGCAAAGAGTGGCCAGGAGGACCCCTCCGAGGTATTATGGGGCATCTCCCTTTTAAATTCTGACTGATGTGGTCTTTGGACCACCAGTAGGGCCAGTGGAAGGCACTGAGGAATTGACCTGGGTCTATAACATCCACACTGGGATTCTTGAATTCTTCCTCCTATATTTCCCTGACACTTGTTTCCCAAACTTAGGAGTCTAGATTGTTCACCTACTCATGCCAGTCTACTGGTGGCAGATGTTTTGGTGGATTTGAATGAGTTAATCATTGGATAAATTATGTAGTAGAATTTGTTGGCAAGTGGAAAATGCATAGGTGCTGCAAGACATTCAGAAGTAGCAAACAGATTTGCATAATGCTCTTTCAGCAGAAAAAGTTCTTTTACTTAAATGATATGCACAACCCTGTGAGGTAGGTAGGGTGTGAATCATAATGTCCTTTTACAGTTGAGAAAATGAAGGTTGGGTGATTAGCATAGTTTATATCACTAGTTAAAAAAAGAAGCAAGCCTTCATATCATTCTTATGTCTGACGCCAGGGATTTTTCCTTTTTCTTTCTTTCTTTCTTTTTTTTTAATACCACAGGATCTTGGGACTGTTGAACCATGGAACGGAGAGGAGAGTGTAAATTAGATAGAAGCTAGCAGTTCTAATTCCAGTTATGCTTGAGTCAATTTATATAATTGGGTATGTTGGAGGCCAAGAGTTTTGTTTCATGTTATATTAGGAATTTCTGTTCTTTATTTTTTTCTAGAACAATGGTGTTCAGAAGACTTCTTCCTTCTGCCAAATTAAATCTGACATAAATCCCCATATATAAAACTTACATTGAATGACTGTGATTGAAGCAGGGTGTGGGCTCTTGCCTGCTGCATCTCCTCTTGCCCCTCAATTGGTTATGTTTTCTTTCTGTCTCCTTTCTTACTCTCCAGTTTTGTTACCTGTCTATACTTTAGCTGTCCTCAAAAAAATTCCTGAGATCTCATGGCATTATTGTCATCTGGTACTTGTGGGGAGTCTGCTTTTGTTGTACATTCTGTGACATTTCTGAGTTCACAAAGGCACAAGAAGAAAGTTGGTAGACACTAGCTTTTGTGTCACTCAAATGCTTATTTCTGTTACAGTGTAACAGAGAGCATGGCATGTGGTACAAGGACATCTTCCTTCTCAGGCAGCCAGTCAATGAGCCAAGCCCTTGAATCCTTTCTGGGCAGTCAGCATTTTTTTCTGGGCATCAAGTACTCCTGAGTCAGAGGCACAAAGCACCAAAGCATGGCTGAAAGTTCCCCTTCAACTACATATGGGGCTATGGGTGCATTAAATATCTGCTTGTCACCATTGACATTGGGATAATTTATAAGCCCTGAGGATTAGTGCCCAATCACTATATGATCTAGACACAGCCTTTTCCTGTACAATTATAGCATTTCCTGAATGTCCTCATAGGCCATGAGATGGCAAGAAATCTCAGCTGGCTATGCATTTCTCCCCTGTTGCGAGTTATTGCACTACCTTGAGCCCAGGTGGTTTTCTGTGGAATTGGGAAGAAATCTTATGCCTTATTGTCTCTTTAGCTAGGCATATGGGTTCCTGACTGTTCCTCAGAAAGGAACTTCCCAGTAAAGCAATCATTGACTGTACAGATTCTCTTGAAATTTGTTGTTTAAACAATGTTTGGGTTTTCTCCTCATGTTTTAACATCTCTTAATAGGAGGCAACAAATCCAGTCCTCTCCTTATTTAGCAGAAGTACTGGCAAACACTCTCTTTACCCATTTCCTAGCTCTGTATTCCCCATTTCTCCTGCCAAAGAAGCCTTGCAAGGGTGTTGATTGGATCTCTTGAGACATACTGATCAGCCCCTTTCAAGTAAACCCCAGACTTCTTATGAAATTTTGCCATATTTCTCACTCCTAGAGTATATGCTAAAATACACAGGAGTCAGGCTCTAAACTTGGAGGAAAGGACCACTTAAATCTTCCTCCAGAGTCATGTGCTCCAATTCGATTTTGCCCAAGAAGTCCTGCCTCACGGGGCTCTTAGGCTCTTTCTCAGTTATGAATAAAACTGTGTTTTGTACTCCATTGAGCTTGTTCCTTGTGAGTACTCTCCTTCTCCTAAGAATCTCAAAAGGAAAGGGTGAGAAGTGTGACTCGGGTATGGGAAATTCACGGCAAGTCCTAACATTGCAAATAACCTAATCAACTTCTAAAATCCCACAGCTTCTGGGAAACATTACTTTCTCTTTGTTAGATTTTGGAGCTCAGGTCACCTTCAGCTATTCACTTTCAACTGCTTTTTAACATAGTGAGGAATGACCGTAGACAGTTTGGGTGGTGGGTTTTAAGTTATTTTAGCCTCTGCAAGACTACTTCTCTGACACTCAAAAACTGAATTTTCCCTACCCAAGTTTCCCAAGGCCATGTGTAATCTCTCAGCCATCATCCTTACTTTCTGCTGTTTTTCATCTCACTAGGCTTAGAGGTACCAGATATTTACTGAATAGTCTTCTTGTCCAAGATGATGCAGAAAAGAGAAATGTGGAGGTGATAAACAATCTAGTGACCTCACCCAGTATAGACAGCTAATCATAATTGTTTGGAGCAAGTATGCAATATTCCTTTCCTCACAGTTTTTTTATTTTTTGTGGATCTAAATCATTCTTCTTTGACAAATATCATTAGCATCCTTTACTCCAGCGGTACAATAAAATAGTGACATTGGCATCTCCTTGATGCCAATGAATTAGACAAGGCTATTGCTGCGTTAAAATTACTTTGTCAAAAGGAATTTACAGAGCAAAATGATGGGACAGGGAAGGGGGAAGACACTTTGAACTCTCTTCTCAATCTTTAATTTCTGAACTCCCAAAAGCAAGCTTCTGTTTGAGGCACTCCCCCAGCCCCTCTAGTTAATAGGAGTAGCTTTCCTTTTGTTGTGAAGTAGATGAGGTGTCTGTGACCACTTCTCCAGCAGTCCCTTCTCTCCTCTGCATTGTCGCTCTCTTCCTCTTACCTTAGGTTCCCAAGGATACTGCCCTCTCTCTTTTCCTATGGAGTGAGGAGAAAAATATACGACACTGTTTTTCCTAATACTACCTCATAGGAAGCCGCGTCAGCAAAATGAATCCACACCTGCCTCCCCCACTATGGGGCTGTGTGGCCATAATGATTCCCTTGTGGGACCACGCCAGCTGCTGCTGCCTGTGGAAAGCAGTTATGAGATCCCTGATCAAATAGAATTCCTGGAAGACCAGATCGGCGGGCAAGAGGATGGTGAGTCAGAGCTGACTAGCTCTATGCAAGTTGTCCCTCAGGCCACGTTTCTTTGGTCTTAAGTGGAGGCCTGAGTACGCTGCCAGGGATTGCCAAATGGTGACTCTAGTTGATGAATGAGTGATGCATGGGTAATCAGTGATGCATTTTGTGACTTATCCAGATGAGGCAGCCCCAGGTAAATGGAAGGATCGGCCATTCTGTGATTCTAACAGTGAATGCATCACTGAAGTTTCAATTCTGTCAGCCCTCTAAGCTACTGGCTGTGACTGGGCTAGTGCACTGCCTCCGAGGAGCGTCTATCGATATGCTGCAGAGGAATTAACTCTGATGTAATGGAATTTTGTTTTCACCACTGCTCATAAAAACAACTGCCTAAAGCAAATGAAAATGTGTGCAGCAATTTGTGTATTTCTAGTAATGACTGAGGCCGGACAGAGGGTTGTTACAGAAGGCAATGACGTCCCTGCAGATGAGGGCTGATGAATGATTAATGAAAAGGAATGCTTCCAAGATGCTGGCTCTAGAAAAATGAGCGGGAGCAATGGTGCAGGTTGGAGGGGAGGAAATGTGCTTCAAAGGTGTGCCTCACCTGTGAAGAGCCTTTCACAGAATCTTCTCTTTCCCTGCCTTTTCCTGGACCTTTTCTCTGGAACAGGGCATGATATCCCCTCAACACCCTTAATCCTTTGCCCTGTGCATATCCCATTCCCCACCGCTCCTTTCAGAGGTAACCTCTCTTGATTCTTTCCTGAAATCCCACCCTCCATTTACTCAGTTCTTTGCTAACTAATACTTTAAGACTATTGCCAATTTGATCATTACTACACCAGTCTCTGAGTAATAGAGTATTCCTGGAGAGCCCTATGGGGGACTAAAAATCCCAACTATACTCACTCATACCCTAGGTCTTGTTCAGGTAAGGCCCTCAGGTAACTTCTGTACTTAGCCTGGCCTGTGACCTGGCATGGTAATAAGATGCTGTGGTTGCCCTTTGAGTTTCTACTTGTCTTAGCTCTGGCAATTTTAAGAGTTCAGACAAGAAATCTGAATTACCTTTGGATATATTTTACAAGGGAGAGCTCTCTGTGCCAGAGTAAGAGCAACTCTGGATCCTAGGGCTTGGGGACTTTGGTTCTTGAACCCAAAAATAGGGACCAACAGATGCACTGGTATATAGGGAAGGGCCTAGGTCCTAAGGGAGCCTATGTCCTCAGTTATGCTCTTGTCATATAGGGAGGAATTTTGGGTGGGTTTACTTCTTCTATTCTCACATTGGCAGCTTAATGAATGTACCTTCATTGGGAAGAGAGTAGAGTAGTTGGCCAATGGGCTTTGGAGTCAGACTGCACTGGATTGAATCTCCCAGTTCAGGCACTTGCTTGTTGTGTGACTTTAGGTAAGTTGCTTAACTTCTCTGTGGTAGATTAAAGATGATCAGACATTCCTTCACATTCTCCTATGTAAGGGTGGGATCTATTTCTCTTCCTCTGAATCTGGGCTGGCTTAAGACTACTTTGACCAATACAGTACATCTGAAGTGATGCTAGGCCAGTTCCAGGTCTAACTTTCAAGAGGATTAGCAGCGTCTACCTTGGTCTTTTGGGGTCCTGAGAAGCCATGGAAGAATTCTGAGTGCTCTGCTAGAGAAAGAGGCCACATGGAGGCAGCCTACACATGGGAGTGAAGATGCCATCTTGGATATCTGGCCCCGTTGAACTGTCAGATGAACTATAACCCCTGACATCTGACTGCAACGGTACGAGAGATACCAAGAGAGAAATACACTGCTGAACCCCAGTCAACTAATGTAACTGAAAAATAATAATAAATTGTTGTTTTAAACTGTTTTGTTTTGGGGATGGTTTGTTATGAAGCAAGCGATAACCAGAACTCTAAAAGTTTCTATTCCTTCATCAGTAAAATTGAGATAGTAATAAGGCCTGCCTCTGAGAGGATGTAAATGTTAAATAGAAGGTTGTGATGTAAGTGTTTAGCAATTCTTAACATATATTAAAAATCTTATTAGGTTGCATATAGCAGATATTAAAAAATATTGATTTTGAGTACCGTAAGTTGAACTTCAATACATTGGATTCTGTGATGGGGGTTAAAGAGATACATGCCCTGATGAAATTCAGGGTTTGAATTATGCCTGAGTTAATGGCATAGAAAATAGACTCTGGGAAGATGGGACTGGCCCAGTTGTTCAGCCAGCAGGAGCAGAGAGGATGCGGCTTCAAGTTGCTGAAGAGTCTTATGGTGTCATGGTTCAGGGGTGCTAACTAGATTCCCTTGTGTTACCTGGAAAATATCTTTACTTCCTTGCTTTCATTTCCTCATGAAGAAAGGGAAAGGGAGACAGATAATCTCATTATTAGGTTCCTAAGATATTCTTGCTACCTCTAGGAGTCTTATGAACTTTGAATTTTTGTCTGACCTCCTCTCAAAGATTTCTGAGCCATGTATCATCAAACCATTTAATCTATTTATTCATTCCTCTCTCTCCGTATGCTGATCACAGCATTTATTTCTTGCTTGTTTCTATCTTTTCCACCTGATGGTATCATCATTGAGGCTCAAGACATCTACTCCAAGTCTTCAAACTCTGTTAGAGAATCTGGCACAAAATAGATATTCAACAATTGCAAATGAATGACAGTCATTAGCTCCAAGCCTCAGAGATCATGCCCAAGAAAATCCAGGACCACTGTGGAATGGCTTCATCCATTTAATTGTGTAGGCTTTATGGACCTCTCATCTGTGCTGTTAAGTGGCAATTTAAGTAGGGTGGTTTAATGACTTTGTTGACTCTAAGCGAATCTAAGAACATACAAGGCAAGAGACCAGTTTTCATTTCATCAGTGTTTCCTAGATAGTATCTTAAGAAGAAAAGTGAGTCAGAACATTGATACTCAGTGAATTACTTGTTAATAACATTATACATTACTGTTGGTGTATGCTTTCCAATATTAAGGAGTAAAATGAGTCAAGGCATTTTATTGGCTGCTTTAAGTCTCTAGGGCTGTTCACATTTACATAAGAACTGTTAATGTTTGTTAGATGTCTGGATTTCTCTGGTAAAAACTACTTACAACTGAGGCTGAGTTAAGAGGCCATTAAGAAGGTCTGGACAATGCATTTGCTCTCAGTCAATTTGTTTCATAATTCAAAGAATCCTGGTTCTTCCTTTCATGTAAATACCCTTCTTCTATGTAATGATAGTTGGGACTATCAAAAAGTCCCATAAAAGATGGAACTATCACAAAGCAAAATATGACCAGAATGCATTTTTTCCCTTTGCTCTCTCAATGAAAATAGTTTTATATGTAATGAGAAGAAGAGGATAGCATTTGCAGGGTTCTTGCTGTCTTAAGTCATATTTGAAGAAACACGGATACTTATTTTTCTCATATTCACTGCAGTAATGTCACAAACTCCAGCCTATAAACCTATCTGAATGAGCAGATTAAACACCTATTTATGCCATTTGTTTTGCTTCTAAGCAGTAGGTGACAGGAGAGCTAAATATTCTTTCTGAGTTGACGTGATGGTTCTAAAGACACAGGCACCAAATAGCTGTAGTGACCTTGCTTTTTATGTTCAATTAAATGGTCCAGAGATAAGATCTATATTGTTCCTGAAGTGTTGAGAGGATGAGAAATTTATTTGCCTGTGTCAATGGGAAGAACAAAGGAAACACACCAGGAATTCAAATGTCTTCTCAAGTCTCATTTTTTACTCAAACACTGAGATATTCTCATTTGATGACAAGGCTTGGTTTGGGGAGATGATGGCACAAGGGCATGAGTAGTGACTCAGGGACTTATTTATACTTGTGGATAATACTGTTAACAAGTAGTCTATAGAATATTAGTTATCTGTATGACACTGTGGTAGGTGCTAGAGGGGTTTAAAGAGACATGAGATGTATCTTCAAAGATTGTAAACTCTTGTTTGGAAGAAAAGCATCTGTGCATTGAAAGAGATCAGTATAAGTAGAACAAATTCACAAATGCTAAGTGTGGGGAGAGAATTAAATTGCCATTCACATCACTTTTACTAGAATTTTAGGAGCTAGAGAAATAAAGCAATACTTGCTAAATGGGAAATGAGCTACTAATTTATTACTCTAATTTATAAGCCCAACAAATATTGCTTCTGGTATGTTGTATTAGCAAAATGAATTAGGTCTGAGGTCCTGATGGGAACTCATTGCTTCCTCCCTATTTTGACTGGATGCATACATGTGATTCTAAATGCACTTACTGACAAGCTAAATGGGCCAGGAACACAGTGAAGATGGGACTACGCCCATGTGTGCATACTGCATGGGCACAGGAGAAACTGTCACTGACCACAGAAAATGAAAAACGACAACAGTAACTCAACAACAATTGGCCTGGTTCCTTTTTTAGAAGCTCAGTGAACATTCCCCCTAGTAAAACAATGGCCTTGACGCTAGGCTTTAATCAGTCAAATTGTAACTCTTTTTCCCTTGGAGATAAACCACTAGAGATAGGGTTTGGAATGATTTCTTGTAATATTTCTTCACATGGGGAAAGAGCTCTTGAGTGGAAATCCCTTAAAAATATGAGAAAGTGAGGAGAAATATTTTTCCTTCTCCAACAATGTGTGAAATATGTTATAATACCAGCTTGGGGGATGAAAAAGACAACTCTTCGCTGCACAGGGCTGGTGCAGTCTGGGGTGGTCTCATGTGTGGAAGAAGGAGAAGAGCAGTGTGGGTGGAGCTTAGAGTAAGAAAGTCATGGAGACCAATCACATGCCTTTGGGTTTAATATTTCATCTTTACCCTCCATTGTTTTCCCTCCTCCTGGGAAAAGGTTGCTTGTAAAAACTGCTTAAGTGGATGTTTGTAGAACTTCTGGGGCTCTATCACCACAATGATGGAGGGGACTTGGAGCAGGGGAGACAGCCCCCACCAGCAAATATGACTACACTATTGTATATTTTCTTTTAGATGGCTTACAATAAGGTAAACTCTTTTTACAAAAAAATAAAAAAAGCTTTGAGTGGGACGAACCCAGCATGGTTTTCCAATATAATCTATTTATTGCAGAAACCTTCTCTCCTATGTCTCTTGAAAGAGGCCAAATGTTATAGCTTCTTCTTGAATAATTGTAGAAATCTCACTACTTTTGTAGGCATCTTTGTTCCTTTTCTCCTTTTATTGAACATTCCTTTTAGTCCTGAAATTTTTTCTGTCTGTAATTTCAAAACATGGTCCTAGAATAATAAAAAAGTCTATTTCCATAGTACAGCTTAGCTCTTCAAATACTTTTTTAAGGTTCCTCTTAAACACCTGTTTGCTATACTCCAACCTCAGTTTCATGTAGCTCAATTTTTGTTAACATTATCTTATTTTTCCATCTTTTCTGTCTTAGAACCCTGAACTCCAGCAATTCTTCAATCCCATAGGGACCTCCAACAAATTAATTCTGCTTCATTTTCATTGCCCCTCATCCTTTTGATATCACTTCTTACCAAGTTTAAATTTAATGATCAGTTTGATGAGGTCTCACTTATCTATCTTATATCTTATTACATGAGCATCT
The DNA here is from genome assembly GCA_963574415.1 of Tarsius wallacei. Taxonomy (NCBI): domain Eukaryota; kingdom Metazoa; phylum Chordata; class Mammalia; order Primates; family Tarsiidae; genus Tarsius; species Tarsius wallacei. Next base: position 140,224 of record CAUYQG010058448.1, read on the forward strand.
AGGGTTTTGATCTGGAATTGGTTGCCTATTCTAATTTCTGTAAGGATGTTTCCTGTATTTTGAAAGATTCTTATAATTTGAGGTTTTCCATTTAGGTTTTTAATCTGTTTAGAGTTGATTTTTGTGCATGGTGATAGGTAGGGGTCCCCTTTCAATATTCTGCATGTGGTCAGCCAGTTTTCCTAGCACCATTTACTGAATAGGTTCTCCTCTCTCCAGTGGTTGGTTGTTAATGGAGGCTTTGTCGAAGATGAGTTGGTTGAGAAATTGAGGTTTTGCTTCCAGAATCTTTATCCTGTCCCATTGGTCTATATGCCTGTTCTTGTACCAATACCAGGCTGTTTTGATTATTGTAGCCTTATAATAACATTTAAAGTCTGAAAGTGTGATACTTCCCCCTTTGATTCTCTTGCTGAGGATCGTTTTGGCAAAGCAAAAGAAACCGTTAAGAGAGCAGGAAGACAGCCCACAGAATGGGAAAAAAATATTTGCCTTTGTATATCTGACAAAGGCCTAACATCCAGGATCTACAAGGAACTCAAACATGCTGAAAGGAAAGAAACAAACGGCCTTATTAAAAAATAGGCAAAAGATATGCATAGACACTTCTCAAAAGAAGACATATGAGTAGCCAAGAGATACATGCAATAATGCTCAGCCTCACTAATCATCAAAAGAAATGCAAATTAAAACCACACTGAGATACCATCTAACTCAAGTCAGGATGGTCATTATTAATAACTCAAAAAAACAACAGATGCTGGAGAGGATACAGGGAAAAGGGAATGCTTCTACACTGTTGGTGGGAGTGTAAACTAGTATAACCTCTGTGGATAATACTGTGGTAATTCCTAGAAAATCTAAAAATAAACAGTATAGAAGCATTCTCTTTTCTCTGTATCCTTGCCAGCATCTGTTGTTTTTTGTTTTTTTAATGATGGCCATTCTTACTGGAGTTAGGTGGTATCTCAGTGTGGTTTTGGTTTGCTTTCCTCTGATTAGTGAGGCTGAATATTTTTTCATGTGTCTGTTGGCTGCTTGTATGTTTTCTTTTGAGAAGTGCCTATTCATGTCTTTTGCTCACTTTTTAATGGGACTGGTTTTCCTTTCGGCACGTTCGAGTTCCTTGTAGATCTGGATGTTAGGCCTTAAAAGAACTAGAAATTGACTTTCCATATGACCCAGTAATCCCTCTTCCGGGAATATACCCAGAGAAACTCAAATCATTCTACAAAACAAAAACAGAAACAAAAACAAAAAGAAAAAACTGTGCACGCATGTTTATTGCAGCACTATTCAATAACAAAAACATGGAACCAGCTGTTCTGCCCATTGAAACTGGACTAGATAAGAAAAATGTGGTACACATACATAATGGAATATTGTGCAACCATAAAGAACAAAATTATGAACTTTACAGCAACTTGGATGGATTTAGAGTCTATCATACTTAGTGATCTATCACAGAAATAAAGAACTGAATACCACATATTCTCACTTATAAGCAGACCCTGAACATTTATCATAATACTGTAAGAAAGGGATTGGCAGTAGTGGGAAACTACTGGGGAAGGGAGGGGCACATAACATCTATAAGGATACCTGATCTCAAACCAGGCAAAATGAGGACCAAAGGGAGGCCCAAACTTTACCTATACAATGACCACTTGTATACCTAACCCTGAATTATACCCCACATCTTTAAAATAAAAAATAAATAAATTTGATGATATTTTCTTATAGTCATTCTTTTGTACGTACTTTTTGTTCCCTTGAGTCTCTCTGTCTTTATGGTTTTAGTAAAAGCACAACTCTGGTTACATCTCTCTTTCTCCACCTACGTGCCTATACCTGTATGGCTAAAGAAAATCACACTCTTGATGCCTGGTTTGACTATATATTCATAACTATGAACTTCAAATGAGACCATAATACTGCTCAGGGTCATTACTATGGTATATTTTCCTGGTCCATTACTCTCCCATTTTCCTAGGTGACCATTTCACCATTTCAAATCTCTTATAACTCCTCCTCTGTCCTCATTCTCGCCTGCTGACTTTGATTCCTCCTTTACTAGGAAATTGAAGAAGTTAGAAGAGAATGTTGGCAGACTTTTTTTACAACCACATTCTACCCACCTATCTTCATCTGCAGTTATGTCTCTGCCTTCCCACCACCTGGCAGCTTTGGGTGGATTTGCCTGAAGCTCATTCAATCTATTCCCTCTCACTACTCAAGGACGTTGCTTCAGCAATTCTCCTCTTACTCTTCAATATCATCAACTTTCCCTTTCCTGATGGACACAAACATGCTGTTATTTTATCTATTTTTTTAAAAAACCCCCTCTCCTTTACAGTAAAATAAAGGAGAAAACAAACAAACAAAAACAAAAAAAAACCTTGTCTTGACCCCATATTTCCCACCAACTATGTCCCTAACTTGTGCTCTCCTCTGCAACAAACTTCTCTCAAGAATTCAACTGTGAAGAGTCTAAATGTACCATCTCTAATTTTTCTTCTCACATTGTCTTAAACTCACCCCAATTAGGCTTTTACCAACAACCCTCCAACCTCATGTTGCTAAATCCAATGGTCAACTCTCAGTCATCATTATACTTGTCCTGTCAGCAGTATTTGGACTGTTGATCATTTCCTCCTTGGTACATTTCTCCACCTGACTTCTGTGACACCACTCTTTCCTGGTTCACTTTCAAATTCACTAGTTGCTTCTTCTCAGTGTTGTTGCTGGATTCTTTGTTTTTCCTGATGCCTTTATGGTGGTATTGGAGTGCCTCTGGTATAGTTCTTTTTCCCTCTCTACATTAACTCTCAGGTGATCTCATCCAGGCTTTGAATATCATCAGACTTTCACTTTTATGTCTCTAGCTGAAGTTGCTCTTCACAAGTCCAGACTTGAATAGGCAACATCTTATCTGACATCTTCAACTGGATGTCTTTATTACCCTCAAATTAATGGTTTAAAACAACACACATTAAAAAAAATCTCAGTGTTTTCATGGGTCAGTAATCTGAGTATGGCTTACTTGGATTTGCTGCTTCATGGTCTCTCACAAGGCTGCAATCAAGGTGTCATTAGTTTAGTAAAATCTGCAGTCTTCCCTCTAGGCTCAACTGGGGAAAGATTCACTTCCAAGCTACATGCATGGGATGTTGACAGGATTCAGTTCCTTGAGGGTGTTGGACTAAGGGCCCCAAATTCTTTCTGGCCCTTGGACAGAGGCCGCTTTGATTTTATTTCCAGATGGTTTTCTCCATCAGGGCAAGCATGTGAGAAAAACCAGAGAGAGAGAGAGAGAGAGAGAGAGAGAGAGAGAGAGAGAGAGATCATATCAGCAAGATGGAAGTTGTAGTCTTTTGCATCCTAATGCTGAAGTGACATCTCATTCCTTTTTCTGTGTTCTGTTACTTAGAAGAAAGTCCCTAGGTTCAACCTGCACTTAGAGAGAGGATGGGCTATTATAGGCAACCTTCCAAACTGGTTCTCAGTGGTTTCTACTTCCTTGTGTAATGTACTCCAATGCTTTCAATCTATTTGGAAATCCTGTGATCTCTATGCTATGGAATTAATTGTGTTCCCTCCACTGCCAAAAAAATTTTATATGTATGTTGAAACCTTAAGCCCCAAGTGATGGTATTTGGACACGGAGCCTTGAAGATGCAATTGTGTTTATAAGGTCATAGGGTAGCGCCATCATGATGGCATTAGTGCCCTTATAAGCTTATAAGAAGAGACACCAGAGAGCAGTCTTTCTCTGCCATGTGAAGACATAGTGAGAAGGTAACTGTCTGTAATCAGGAAGAGAATTCTCATCAGAACTTGACCATGCTGGCACCCTGATCTCAAACTTCCAGATTTATGAGAAAATAAATTTTTGTTGTTTAAGCCATGCAGCCTACGGTATTTTGTTATGGCAGCCCAAGCTGGCTAAGGCATTTTAACAACAAAATATTTGAATTTGGCCATTTTTCATTTCCTCTACTGCTGCTGTATCCTGGTCCAAGCCACTATCATCTTTTGCTTGGATTACTGCAAAAGTTCCCTAACTGGTCTCTCTACTTCCACCTTAGTCCTTCTATAGTTCTTTCTCAATTTGGTAGTCAAAATGATCCTTCAAAATATAATACGAACTCTGTGAGGACTCCCCATTTCTCTCTGAGTTAATGGCTTATACATCCCTACACAGGCTAGCTCCTGTCCCCATCCTGATACCCTTTTAACTCATGTCCTATTTCTCCTCCCTTGCTTATTCTTTTTCCTTCTCACTTCTGTTTGCTGTTCCTCAGATACGCTGGAACTGCTCCCAACTTAGGGCCTTTGTACTATTCTTCTCCCTGGAGCTCTCTTCTTCTAGAGAGCCTCATGGCTCATTACCTCCCTTTCTTCAAGCCTTTCCTCGAATGCCACCCCCTTGCAATGAGGCTTACCTTCACAACCCTATTCAAAATTTCTACCTGTTACCCTTTCCTGGCACTTCTATTTTTCCTTTTCTGGCTTGATTATAATGTTCTAACGTATTGTTTAATTAGTTTATTTTATGAATTGTTGGCCTCTTCTTTTGATAATTAGTTGAATAAAGGCCAGATTTTAAAAAAATATATTTTTCTCATATATCTCAAGCACCTACCTAAAACAACCCCTGGTACATGTGCACACAGAATGCATAATTGCTAGAGAAATAGTATATACATTCGTATTTTTATTTCTCTCAATCATTCTCATATAATATGGTGCTTGATACTCTCACTGTCCTGCAGTTCTCTTCTAAACCTGTTTGTCATCTAGCCTTCCAATATTTGTTACCCAGAACTGGGTAAAATGCTTTAGACAATACTCCAGATATTGACTTACTTGTGCAGACTAGTGTGAGACTATCTCCTTCCATAATCAGGACACTGTGCTGATTTGGATCCATGAATGCTTCCAAAAACTAAGCTATTTTAAGAGTAAAATCAAATAGTTGGTTTATTTTGAGCTTGCAGTAAACCTTCAGAGTTTGATATTTACATGTGCTGCTGTTAGGTTTCTCCTTAGTTGATTGCACATATAACATCTGAAAACTTACAACTGTTCAATGCTATCAAGATTATAAGGTTCACATGGGAAGAGACATACTTTTTCTTTTCATCATGGTAGCTCCGATATCTAGTATAATGCCAGGAAATAATTTTTCGAAAAAAATGTGGTTTTTTTCTGGCAGCTTTTAAGATTCACTTATATTCTCTCTCTCTCTCTCTCCTTCTCTCCTTTCCTCCTTCTCTTCTCTGTCTCCCTCCCTTCCCTGTCTTGTTATTCTCAGTCAAACTACAATGTATCTAGTTGTGGACTTAAGAAAAAATGATCATAATTGAGATTCATTGATCTGTAACTCTGAGCATTACTGTCTTTCATCAGTTCTAAATTCTTAACCACTATCCATTCAAATAGTCCATGTATATGTTTGAAAATGGCATATATTCTCTTTTTCTGGAAATCCATTTGACGTATGTTAGACTCTCTCATTCCATCCTCCATACCTCTTAGTCCTCATTTCATGTTTTCTATTTTTCCAATCTTTCTGTCCCACATGCTGTATAATTTCTTCACTTTAATCTTCTGATTTACTTCTTCTCTTTTTGGTTGTGTCTAACCTGCTGTTAAGTACACTGCTGTTTTAAATTTGAATAATTATATTTTTCATTTCTAAAATGTTTATTTAATTAGTTTTCAAATTTGGCTTCTTATTATTATATTGTTCCTTTCATTTCTAATTTGTATGTCCATGTATAGTGCTTTTATATATTGCTTTTAATGGTTAATGATTTTCATATAAATATTGATTAGTTTTGTCTATTAAGGACAAGAAAATAAGATTATAATAAATTATACTTTTGGCATAAATAAAATTTTTGAACTTACAACAGTGCTGTGAGTTCTAACACATTTTCTAATTTTCTTCAAATTTTTTCCTGTTCTAAAAAAAGAAACCTATAGATATAGATGGGTTTGTACCAGTTATTCCCTCTGCCTGAACACATTTGTACTAATCATTCCCTCTGTCCACATTTTTCCTTTTAGCCTAGGCTACAACATGCCTTGCCATAGAAATTATGGGATCCATCTTTATTTAAATTTTTAATATGCTAATTTTTTGCATCAATTTTGATTTTTAAAAATATGAAATTAAAATATTATTTATCTTGATTACTGGTCTTTTTAATACCTCCTTAATTTTTTTACCTGAGGCAGATACCTTACTTTCCTCATTATAGTCTCTATCCTGACAATATTGTATATTTGATCATTTGAAGGTCTAATTCTGCTGCTTCTTGTTTATATGAGAGTTTTTTAGTTTTAAGTTATGAACTTATTTTAGTATGTCTCTATCTGTGAGATCATTTGTAGTGCCCATATTAAGGGCATATTCCTGATAAGAGAATTTACATTAATTTATTCTAGTACTGCAAGATACCACCCACTTTGAATTACCTTAAATTAGTTTTTATACTTGGGGTTTCTTGGATTAGAAACATAAATAAGAAACTCAGATTCATGTGAGGTTAGACCTGTGGTTGTGAATTCTCAGGAAAAATTCTCTCTCTATTTTTCCCTCCACCTAGATCTCAGACGACTGAGTCTGAAAAATGTTCTGGTTGTCTTTCTTTGCTGGTGGGGAGATTTTTTCTGGTTTTCCCTGTCACTAAGGATGTACCCCTTGTAGGGTATTGGTTTTACTGGGGGAAGAGCATCCATATTCCAACTCATCACCCTCAGATAATCTAAGGGAACATAACCTGACTGTAGGAGATGCTCATCATTCAAGCCTCTTTGATTCTAGAACTACAAATATTTCTAGTGCAGCCATAGCTTCAGCTTCAGTTTAGCACTTTGTTTTCTTGAACCAACCAACTATCCTATCCATCCACCCACTGACCCATTCCTGGGATGTTTTTAAAAATTTCTTTCAACTTCACTTGTATACTTAAAAATATTTTTGGTTTATATTATTCAAAATTTCTATATCAGGAGGTTTTTATTAATATTTATCTGGTTACATTATCAGAAACAAAAGTTTTCTTTAGTCTTGGGTTAATTCTTCTATCCTTTCTTATCTAAGATTTTCATCTTTGATGAACAGATTAAAATAAAAATAGGGTAGAATATTGTGAATTTCTTTAAAAAAACTATTAACATTTCATAATATAATCTGTCTGTGTTTATTTTTCAAATGTTGACTAATTCTGAGTTTCTGTTTTCACAAGTTAATACTACCCTTAACTATATGCTTTTAATCAAATTTAACAAATTCTACCTAATTTTGCAGTGTTCTTGGAATTGTCTTCATCTTACAAAGAAGGAACTAATATTGACTAGATGAGGAGGTCATTCAACGGTGAAATATAGAACTAGGATGTAAATCCAGATTTTCAAATCTACATCCAATTCTTTTTATGCTATGTCACAATTGTGCTCATTATCTGCAAGGTTCTTTTAAAATCTGGTCTTTTCAGAGAGCCTGGCACAGTTATATTGGTTTATGTATATGTGAGGCATGGAGCACTAGTTAATTATACAAAATGCATTCCCAACCTCCATCACTTTGTCAGCTTGCACTATAAGGGCAGAAATATTCAGCCTCCATTGCAGCTAAAGAAAGTCAAATAACCTGTCTCTAGTCATCAAGATATAAAGGAACTTCTGCTGGTGAACTTCTGGGAAATACTTTTTTTAATCCTTGACACAAGGAGAGTCATAAGGAGGCTTCTGCCTCTTGCTGATATGACCAGTTCCCTGCTTCTTGACTTTAGATGTGTAAGGATGTAATGCTTGGAGTCGTGGCAGCCATCTTATGACATTGAAGGAGGTTCAAGAGAATCACAAATATACCAACCCAGTGTCCCTGTGTGGAGCTTTTGAGCCAACCCTGGCACCACACATCTGCAGACTTCTTGTGATAAATAATAAGAATCCTTAGGTTTTAGTCAGTATTATCTGGGCTTTATTTTACAGCCAGATGCATTTTAATTGATACATTTCCCTGCTTCCCCAACTTTTTTTATTATCATAGACTATATAATCAGAATTTCATTTCTGATTATTTCCCATTTTTGAAAACTAACTTTTAAAAAGGACATTTTAAATTATAAAACCATATCCATTGTTTCTCTTAAATTTCTTTTCTATAGCTTAGGAAACTTGTAGGTCCATCAGTAAATAAATACTCATTGAGTGACTATTTTACATCAGATATTGTGTGAGGAATTAGAGAGGAAAGAATGAACAAGACTGACTGACTGCTCTCTTGCAGTCTAATGGGGGAAATATTTGCTTGGCTTTATTTTCTATTTCTATTTTAAAGATGTGGGGTACAATTCAGGGTTAAGTACATAAGTGGTCATTGTACAGGTAAAGTTTGGGCCTCCCATTGGTCCTACTGGTTTGGGATCAGGTACCCTTATTAATGTTATATATCCCTCCTCCCCTGACAGTGACTTGTTACTGCCAATCCCTTTCATGTAGTATTATGATAAATGTTCAGGGTCCACTTATGAGTTAGAACATGTGGTACTCAGTTCTTTGTTTCTGTGATAGATCACTCAGTATGATGGACTCTAAATCCATTTAAGTTGCTGCAAAGTCCATAATTTTGACCTTCTTTATGGCTGCGTAATATTCCATTGTGTATATGTACCACTTTTCAAAAAATCCAGTCTACTTTTGATGGCCAGCATGGTTGGTTCCATGTTTTTGCTATTGTGAATAATGCTACAATAAACATGCATGTGTAGGTATCTTTTTCGTAGAATGACTTGGGTTCCTCTGGATATATTCCTAGAAGGATAATTGCTGGGTTGTATAGTAGGTTTATTTTTAGATCTTTTAGAAATCACTACACTGTTTTCCACAGAGGTGTACTAGTTTACACTCCCACCAAAGTGTAGAAGTTTTTCCTTTTCCTCGTATCCTCTCCAGCATCTGTTGTTTTTTGAGTTATTGATGATGGAGCTAGGTGGTATCTCAATGAGGTTTTGATTTGCATTTCTTTCATGATTAGTGAGGCTGAGCATTATTTCATGTATCTGTTGGCTGCTCATAAGTCTTCTTTTGAGAAATGTCTATTTATATATTTTGCCCACTTTTTAATAAGGCTGTTTGTTTTTTTCCTTTCGGCATGTTTGGATTCCTTATAGGTCCTGGATGTTAGGCCTTTGTCAGATATACAGTAGGCAAATATTTTTTCCCATTCTGTGGGCTGTCTTCCTGCTCTCTTAATGGTTTCTTTTGCTTTGCGAAAGCTTTTCAGTTTAGTTGAGGTTCCATTTGTCTATCTTGTCTCTTATGGTCTGGGCTTTTGGGGTTTTGATCAGGAATTGTTTGTCTATTCCAATTTCTGTAAGGATGTCTTCTGTGTTTTCTAAGCATCTTATAGTTTGTGGTTTTATGTTTAGTTCTTTGATCCATTTAGTGTTGATTTTTATAAACTGTAAGTGGAAAGGCTTACTTTTTTTGAGTTGCTTGCCACTCCTTCATTCTGTACCTTTTTTTCCTTTTGATAAGAATGAAAACTACAGTCAAGATCTTCATTATTGCTGCTTCTGATTTTGTAAGGATGAAATGATTAGTAAGACAAATGTGGAGCTTATCATCCGCACTCCACCTACTGCTCAATGGGACAGATGGTGGTACATGGCTTAGGTAATGCCCTTAAATGCAGCACTGTTTCACCCAATTTCCTTCATGTGAGAAGTTCAGAAGACCAGAGACCTTCTCCCATGCTTGGAATCTATTTGGCTTATTATCTTTGATCCCTTGAATTGCTTTCTCCAAGAGAAACCAGATATTCTTTTTTAAAATCAAACAAACAAAAATCCCTCAAAGAACTAAAACTCCTAAATTGGCACATTAGAATGCAATTATCTGAATGGCAACTGCATTTCCCTAAAGCAATGCTGTGGATGTAGAGTCAACAAGGCAGAAACAGATGGTCTGAGTTTCTCTTGAAATGTACTGAGAAAGAAGTGACTTGGCCCACACAAGCAAAGGACCCTGGATGTTTGGCCTGAGCAGAATGTCAGAATGTGCGGAAGGGGCCCATCTTGGCCTAGGATCTCTGATGTTGTGCAGTGTTTGATGGAGCAACTATCTGTGCTTGTCCAAAATACTCTGGTGGCTGGCCCACCCCTTTGTCCACTTGCCAGTTCCCCATGTGCCCTCATTTATCCATCTCATTTCTTCTGACTCCTTCCAAATGGCCTGTGTCATAGGGTTGATGAATGTTCTCATTTATCTCTCTCTTGCTTTTTTTCTCCATTGTCTCTCTTTATTTTTTCTATTTGGACCTCTTATGATATAAAAATACCAATTAGGCTTCTTAACCAATATACTGTCCTCACCTTTTCACTTGTTAATCATAGACTCCTAGAGCTGGGAAGGCCTGGAGAGGTGCTTTGTGCCATCTTCCTGTCATCAGGCAGCACCTTGGCCAGGTAATCAGAGATGAGGATCCTATAATTATATCCATAAACACAATCCAGGACATGGCAACATTCACTATTGGAAAATGTGTCCTAGTTACCTAATTCCAAGATTTCACAAGTCATGCTTTCTCTGAGTCTATTTTCTGTGGTCTCAGTATAAATTACCCTGAATAAACTTGAAGAATATTTAAAAGTAATTCTGTAACAGTGGTCCTAAGCCAGAGGCAATTTTATTCCCCAGATAACATTTGGTAATGTCAGGAGATGTTTTTGGTTGTTACAACTCGTACCTAATGGTGGAGGCCAGGGCTACTGCTAAACATCCTACAAAGCGTGCTTTACAACAAAGAATTATGTGGCTCAAAATGTCAAGAGTGCTGAGGTTGAAAAAACTTGCTCAACAGTAATCAAAGCTCTAATTCTTTTGGAAATTAAAAGGAAATATATGCTACCATTGAATCTGAAATAAGACTTGATTACTTGATGGCTGTTTTGTAACTGAGCTCAGGTTCTTCTGTAAGTGGGGATACTTCTACTGCTCCATGTAGTTGTCAGTTCAGTTGTCAATGAACTCATGTACATGCCATGCATATAGCAGTGTCTGGACATTCAGTAAATAGTAGCAAAGGGTAGACATTCAATAAATGTAGCACATAGTGGACATTAAATAAATAATAATAAATATTACTTCAAGAAAACATTTGCTTCTTGATTTGCCAGAGACAATCAATTTTATGGCCTTTGAGTATACCAATGGCGTCAGTCATTCCTCTGGATAGTTTTTCTTTTGTGTTGTTTTTTTCCTGGTAAAAGGGAATCAGCTAATGAGTGGGACAATCCAGCTTGGACTCTGTTCCACATGGAATGCCCTACTTACCCCAAGCCTTGCTTTTTCTCATCTACCCTGACTTCCTGTAAAAATCTTATCCTCCAATCTCCTGTTGTATTACTTGGATTCACCGAATTTATCTTCTCAGAGTGGGTAGATGATAAAATTGGTGATGCTTGAGATGCCCTCTGAAGACAAATGCTACTCACCTTTGTCCAGTAAAGAAAGAAGTGATGAATGTTCCCTTGTGATAATTGGCATCACAGAATGGCCTCAGGATTCTGGAAATCATCTGGGAGATTTCTAACCTTCCACTCAAGATTCCCTGATTGACAGCTCAGACATCAGGAGGCTGATTCTTATTGTAACTGCTTAATTAGAATAAGACACTCTGAAGAAGTAAATGGCTCAGAAAGTTGCCTGAGGTTTCCCGAGTCTCACTAGTGAAGCCCATTATGCTAATCCTTAGGCAGGACCAATGACATTTCTATTTCTTGTTGGGTTCCATACTTGGACAAATTTAGTTTGCATTGGAGCAGATCCATAGTGCTGGTGGTACTGTGTATGGGATCAGCTCATTGGATTGGTTTTAGTGTGTGTGTCTTTGTACAAATAAATCAGCTTGCTGCCCCCCATTAGAGATGTGAAATATCTTTACGGAATACTAGGGAGGAAATGATTTGAACTGGTCATGAGCAGACTCATTGTTGGCACCATTGTATGGGATTTATTCATCTGCTTCCATACTTGAGAAAACTAAGTATACAAGAAAGAAGAAAAGAAGACATGTGTGTATGTGTACATGTGTATGTTTGCTATATATTAGAGCTTGGGTCTTTACTTCTTAAACTTATTTTTCTCTGTTTCAAGCAAAAAAAAAATCCAATTGGTTATACTTTCCTTTCCTCATATTCCTGCATTCACTCTCCACTGGTGTTTTGCTTGTTTATTCACTGTTTTCTTCACATGACTTACCCTCTTTGATTCAAAGACATTGTTCATGTCATCCACCAGTGCTCCTTCTAACCTCTAGGTAAACCATGCTCTTTCTAATTTTCATTCCTCTTATGTGACTGGGAGTTTCCTGAAGCCTGGAACTCAACTTCATTAATTAATTTATTCATTCATTAAACCATTTTTGCTCAGGTTTTAGAAGGCTGATAAATCACATCTCTCTTTTTGTGTGTGTTTGGAACCCAGGGAGAGGTAGACTTAAGAGTCAGAAAGATGGAGATAAAAATGTCCTTCCTATTACTGAAAAACTGATGGAAGAACATAGCATTGGGTCACAGCAAAGTGTCCTTACTCTTCTGCTAAGTGAAATAAGCTAGTCACAAAAAGATACATCCACATGATACCATTTATATGCGGTATCTAAAATAATCCAACTCATAGAGGCAGAAAATAGAATGGTGGTTTCCAGGGGGTAGGGGAAAGGGAAAATAGAAAGCTGTCGTTCAAGGGGTATAGAGTGTGCTATGCAAAATGAATATATTCTAGAGCTCTGTTGTCCAATATAGTGCCTATAATTAACAGTATGGGATTGTGCACTTAAAAATCTGTTGACAGGGTAGATTTCATGTTAAATGTCTTACACACACACACACACACACACACACACACACACACACACCCAAAGGAACACAAGGAAACTTTTGGAGGTAGTAGATATGTTTATCACTTTGATTGTGGTGTGGTGTTGGTTTTATGGGTGTATGCATATATTCAAACTCTTCAAATTGAATATATTAAATATGTGCAGTTGTTTTTGTATATCAGTTTCATCTCAATAAAGCTGTTCAAAGAAAAAGGAAGAAAAAAAGAAAGACTTGCCTACCCAGTCATAGGCATAATCCTTCTCTACAGTGCAGGCTCCTTACAGCAGGGCAGAGTGTGGGCTGGAAGGCAAGTTTGCTAAAGGCAAATTCACTCAGAGAACGTAGCCCAGGAGGCTCTGCACTGGGCATGCTCAGTTTATTCTAGAGAAGCAGGGTGCACTACTTTAGTGGAACTTTCTCTGCAGGGGAACCTGAGGCCAGATAACTCAAGGTTCTCCCCAAACAATTTTATACAGGTATTTACTGAACCCAGATGTTGTTAAAGGGACTAGGCTTATAAAATTGAATAAGACCTTGTTGGGCTTCTTTTTACTATCTCAGCCTAATGAGGGAGGGGAGGTAGAAAGTAAATCATTTGTGTTATGAGTAATATGAAAGATGAAGCAAGAGAAGGGACTTTAACACTTTAGTCTCGAAGGAAGTGATACCTGAGCTGAACTTCAAAAGTTAGTAGGGTTTGACCAGATAAAGGAGTGGTAAAATAACATTCTGGATGTAGAAGCATATACAAAGCCATGAGATGGGAAACACTAATGTGTGCTTACCTGGGGAACTATAAATATTCAGGATGGCCATTGAGGGCTGTGTGCTTGAGTGTGAGTTCTTGCGTGCGTGCGTGTGTGTGTGTGCGTGCACGCATGTGTGTGTGTGTGGGTGTGTTGAAAGGTGGAGCAGGTTATAGTGGTGGGAGATGGATTCACCCCATATCTTTATAAACAAAACAAAACAGAAACAAAAACAAACAAACAAACAAACAAACAAAAAAACAAGGCAGGAACTAGACCAGGAAGAGTCTTGTCTGCTTTGTTAAGAAAAGTCTGACTTTGACTCTGAAAGTCACGAAGAGTTGCTGAGAGGTTAAGCAGAGAAAGGACCTGCATTTTAGAAAGAATTCTGTAATGTAATGTGAAGGGCCAGCCTGGAGAATTGAACCTCAGCTAGAAGACTACTGTGATAATCCAGGTGAGAGATGAAGAGAATTGGCTCTCATGAGATGACAGGAATCAAAATTGGGGTGGTGGGGATGGAGAGGAGGGCTAAAAAGGAGAAATAGTAAGGAGAGAGAAAAACCACCATTCTGTATTCCATGGCTACTCAGTAAATGTGATTAGGAACATGAAGTGACCTGGAGACTTCCCATCCCCCACTCTTCAGGTGGTCTATGTGGTGAAATCTGGACACCGAATCCTCATGTTGGTGCTGCTAGGTGGCTGGGCTGGTGGGTGCTCCCTGTGGGTCTGATGAGTGTGCTCCCTTGACTAACCTTCCCTTTGTTCGTAGGTCACATCATAGGGTGGTAGTGAAGACACTTGGATTTAGATACAGCTTTTCCACTTGCTGTCTCTGGGATCTTTGATAAGTTACTCAACCACTTTGTGGCACAGTAACCACAACTGCAAACCAGAAACAATAATAATAATAGTAAAAAATAATAATACTTACTTCACAGCATTCTTATGAAGATTAATTAAAACTATGCAAGTCAAGGTGTTAGTGCAGTGCCTGACACTTGGTTAGTGCTCAATGACCATCTACTGTAATGATTCTCAGTTTAATTTATTCATCCTTTCCCCTCCATCTGCTCTTCAGAAGCCTCGCTCTATGTGAAGTCCTTGTTCTTGTTAGTCTTGCACCTTTTCAGGCTGAATCTGGTGAAAACACCAAGCTCATTATCCAGTGATATCGTTTCTCTGCTCCTGAGGGAGGCTGTGCACCGCACGCATCTTCTAAAAATGCAAACCCATTCTGATGGACATAAATAATAAAATAATTAAAACAAATAATACAAACAAGACTTGAAAAATTAAAGTCAAGTTTGAGTGCCACACTGATATTTTAAACGTGGCCAAACTGAATGAGATAAATTAGGTAATGCTGTCCAGGCTGTTGGAACTAGTATTATAGCTAAACAGGGGAGATTTGGAAAGACAGCTCTAGAACGGATAAGCTGAGACATTTTACCTCAGAACTGCTCCCATGAGACTCTCTGCTTAGACTTAGGTCCACCATGATGAGGGGAGGGTCATGGAAGGCAAGATGATCTCAGATTCATCTTGCTTTTGCCTTTTCTGATGATCAAAGTATTATATAGTCATTTTAGAAAAATTGGAGAATGCAGAAAAAAAATATAAAATAAGAATTGCCAGTATTTCCTCCATACAGATATAAGTGCAATTAACATGAACATTTTTAGTGATATTCTTGAGATAAATTCTTTATTTCCCTGTCAGTCTCCATGCCCCAGTCACACATGCTGGGCATCTCTGTTGGAGACAACACAAGGTTCCTTCTCGGGATACCTTTCTCCCTCCTGACTCCCTTTCCCCAGCTCCACCCATTCCGCCTATCTGAACTCTGATGTCTTTGGGGCCAGCAAGACTTTCTTAAACCCCACCCAAAAAGGAGTTTCATGTGTTTCACAGGGCTTCTGCGATACCTTGTGTCTCTCACTAGCATTGCATTTATCTTATTTTTCTGATTTATTTATTTATTTAGGTATCTGACTACTCTTTTAGACTGGATTTGTTTGTATTACTCATTTTTGTTTTCCTGACACCTGGAATAATGCCTGCTGCATAGTAGGTGCTCGATATAAATACATATTTGTTGAATAAATGAACCAATGGACTTAGGAGAGAACTTAGTCTTGTTCTGTAAGGCTACAAGGGTTAAAACTTGTAGGAGTAGTAGTTAGAAGCTATGGTGTGACAAATTTTGTTTCGATGGAAGACAAAATCTGAGTGAATGAAAAGGGACTTAACTACTTTGGGAACTGATAAGTTCCTGGTTGTGGAAAACATGTAAACAGGCTGGGCAACCATGCCAGGGATATTGTAGAATACAGCTAACCTCTAGATTAATTAATGTTGATCTAGAGGGCTTTTCAGGTTTGCCTAACATTGAGATTTCATAGTTCTATATTGAAGAAGTCATGAAATAATATAATTTGTGATTAGAAATTCCAAGTCTTGGTAGTTTTGACTAAGGTCTGGTCCTTAGGTACTCATTGATAATATCAGAGTTTTCACTTCTATTTTTATTTAGTTTTGAGTAATTGTACAAATATGTTCTAACACTGTGTTTTTCCCAATCCTCTATTCACACAGCCTTGTGTACAAATAGGTCACAGTAGTTACAGAACCGTAGACATATTCCATCAATAATTGGTTCTGAGACCTCGTACCAGTGAGTCTAGCCTTCTTTGTGGGATAAGAGGGTGACTTCTTGAACTCTTTGTGTTCTTTTAGCTTCTGCTTTTCTTTCTTCAAATATCTAGCCTTATTGGAGTTTGCAAGATACTTTGTCATTATTGCTGTTTTCTGGTTTTCAAGGATGTCTGGATTGATAACTTTATAGGTAAAACCTATTCCCTTTGTCCTTCTAAAGCTGAGGTAAGTGACACAATGCAGGAAAGTGTCTACCTATAACATCACTCAGCAGTTGGTCGGTGCTGCAGCCAAGTGAGGTCCCTTCTCCTCTATGTTCCCTATCTAAGACCTCTCTTAGTGGTTCCTTTTACTGACTCAGCTTCTCTCCCAGCCTCATGTGCAAGTGCAGTGGAGCCTGACCCCACACGAACCTATCATCGACAGCAAAGCCCACCTTCTCATCTCTGCTCAGCCCTTCTTCACCTCTTCCTATTTTGATATAGGCCTTGCTCTCCTCTCTGTGTGACTGCCACCATCTACTGAGATTTGCCTCATGGAATTCTTTCTCTATAAGAATGATTATGTAATATGGCCCTGTGTTCTACCCTTCTTTGACATCTCTGAACACAGCCCATGGGACTTTTTAAAAAATTTTTATTTCTTACACAGATTCCAGTGTTAATCACCACAGCAAAGTGGCCAAGCAGTAAGGGGAATGATAGATTTGAAGAAGTTACTTGTATCCAACAAAGTCAAGTAGGACTCATAGCACTTTCTCTCTGACCATTATGGGATGTAAGCAAGGGTACTACTCTTTTTCAGAGGTCTTTTTTAAAACTCTTTTCTTATAAGACCCATAAGGAATCTCTCTCTCTCCTTATTGATCTATTCTTTTATTTTTGGCAAGTGGCCTCTTTGATCCTGTCCAACAGGACACTGCATTACAGTCATTTGAGTAATTTGCCTCTAAGCCCCAACTGTGCTATAAACTCCTTGCTAGAGCATCTGCGGCACAGGAAGTGAATCGTTTTCTTTGTATATCTTACTCATTTCTGTTTTCCTGACACCTACAATAATAACTAACACATGGTAGGTGCTCAATAAATATTTGTCGAATAGATGGGTGACTAACTGATCAGCAGAAAAAATTGGAGTTTCCAGGCTTTAAACTTAGATTTTAGCTTGGAGGATTATCAAAAAGTACAACATCTGTAAACATGGGTGCATTTATGTTGCAAGAGAGAAGAGAGGGCTAGCAAAGAAAAGAGGATTTTGAGGAGTAGAGGAGGGCTGTGGCTGGGCAGGAAAATGAAAGTGGAGAGCTGGTGCTGTCAGAACTTCCTAGCCTCCATGTTTCCAGAGTCTGAGAGAGCAAAATGCAGCAGGTTTCAACCCTTTCTTTTAGATCTCTGTCCTGGGGACTGAATCTCAGAATCTTCATCCTGTGCCATTCATCCAGAGCCTGTGCAGTCACCCATTTTGGAGCTTAGAACTTACCTGGATCATCATCTTTGTAACTATATCCTAAAAATACTCAGTTTTACACACGTACAATATAGTTTGAAGCTTGCTGTGTATTGCTTTATTTAAAAAAATTTTAAATTAAAATTATATTTGTCTCACTTTCTACCTGTCCCTAAATTCTCCTTCTCAGAGGCAATCACCATTATCAGATATTTATAACTCCTTCCAGAGATTTGGATGTATAAGCCTATATGTCTTTCCTTCCACATAGAAATAGTAGCATGTGATAATCTTTAGTTTTATTACATCTTGCTTTAAAAAAAGTTACAAACACAAATCTTAGAGAGGATTGTTTTGTATGATGCAGTCATGTCCTTTTTAGCAACTCTATAATATTTCATAGCATGGAAGTTTAACCAACTCCTTTCTTTCTTTCTTTCTTTTTTTTTTTTTTGAGTTGGAGTCTCACTCTGTCGCCTAGACTGGAGTGCAGTGGCCGCTCCTGGCCACCGCAGCCTCGACCTGCTGGGCTCTGGCGATCCTTCCGCCTCAGCCTTCCAAGTAGCTGGAACTACAGGAGCGCACTACCACACCCGGCTAATTTTTGATTTATTGTAGAG
>CAUYQG010058453.1:0-10428 GCA_963574415.1 Tarsius wallacei
CTCCATTGCTCTGACCATTGCCCACACCACCCTGGCTTCCCAGAAGCTTGACAGTTTGCTCTCTCACCCAGTACACCACTAGTAAAATTGACACCCAAAGGTCCAAGAATACCTGCAAATGACAACACTGGTACTAGTATACACTGCCCAGAGCACAAAGACAAATATGTTTAGCCCACAAATGCTATTACTGAAATCTGAAGAAAGACCCATCAGGCATTTCAGTCACCAGCACATCACGATATTTTCCACCAATAACCACACTCTAACTCACTGAGGAAACCAAAGATACTAGTAACAAATACTTCACTACTGAACACTCTCAGAAGCAAAGCCAAAGGGCTCTACCCAACCAATATCATAGTCACATCTGCAGTAAAACATTCCCCATGACAAAAGTGAATACAAAAATAAGAAACAACTATTACCGACTAGATATAAAGAAATTAATGTAACAATGGAATACTACGCAGCCATAAAAAATAATGAAATCATGAATTTTGCAGCAACCTGGATGGAACTAGAGTCTATAATACTGAGTGACCTCTCACAGAAACAAAAAACTGAGTATCACATGTTCTCACTCATATAGTAGACCTTGATCATCCAGCGTATTCCCACAAGAAAATGACTGACAGTGGTGGGAAACTATGGGTGGGGAAGGGATAGGGGAAGGGATTAATGGTAGTAAATACCTCTTTGGGAATGGGGGGACACTTCTTATCAACAAGGGTGCCTGAACGAGGCATATTTGTGTACCTAACTGTACCCCACAATATCACAATAAAAAATATTGAATAATGAAAAAAAAGGTAAAAATAAATAAATAAATACATAAAAAGTATTTTATAAAATGCAGCATCCTTTCATAATTAAAAAATCTTAAAACAAATTAATGGAAATATATTCTTAGTTCATGGATTTGAGTAATTAATATTGTAAAAATATTGATACATTATCATTCCAAATTACCCACATCTAACTGCAGATTCATTGCAGTCCCTCTCAAAATTTCAGTGATATTTTTCACAGAAATAGGAAAACAATCCTAAAATGTGTATGACCCAAAAAAGACTAAGAATAGCCAAAACAATCTTAAAAAAGAACTAAGCTGTAGGCACCACACTACCTGATTTTAACTATACTAAAGAGCTATAATAGTTAAAGTAACATGGTACTGTCATAAAAACAGACACATAAACTAATGTAGCCTAGTAGAGGAATCAGAAACCCACTCATGTGGTAAACTAATCTTTCCCAAAGGCACAACAATGAAAAAAGGATAATCTCATCAATAAACGGTGTCAAGAAAACTGGAATTTCACATGTAAAAAAAGGAAATTTGACCTTTATTTTATACCATACACAAAACTCAATTTAAAGTGGATTCAAGACCTAAACATAAGACCTGAAACTGTTAAGCATCTAGAAGAAAGTCTAGGTACTTGAAATTGGCATTGACAATGGTTTTTTGGAAATGATACTAAAGTATAGGTAACAAAAACAAAAATGAGCCATATGCAGACTATATTAAACTGAAAAAGTGTGCACAGCAAATGAAACAAATAACAAAAAGAAAAGGCAAACTATAGAATGAGAGAAAACATTTGCAAACCTTATATGCAACAGTTGGCTAATATCCAATATATATAATATCCAATATCCAATATATCCTATATATATAATATATATTAGAAGACGACATTGGGAAAATTCTACAGGACATTGATTTGGACAAAGATTTTTTTGGGTAAGACTTCAAATGCACAAACAACAAAAGCAAAAATAAGTAGGTGGAATTACATCAAGCTAAAAAGTTTCTGTACAACAAAGAAAACAATTTACAAAGCGAAGAGTCAACCTACAGAATGGAAGACATATTTGCAAACTACTCATCTGAGAAGAGATTAATAACCAGAAAATATAAAAAACTCAATAGAAAAAAATAAAAACACCCAATTCAGTTAAAAAATGGGCAAAATACTTAAATAGACGTTTCTCAAAAGAAGCCAAACAGGTATATGAAAAAGATGCTCAACATCAAGGAAATACAAATCAGAACCACAATGAGATATACTTTCTCCCAGTTATAATGACTATTATAAAAAAGAAAATAAAATAACAAATGCTGGTGAAGAAGATGTGGAGGAAGGGGGATACTAGCATACTTTTGGTGGGAATGTAAAGTTGCGCAATCATTATGGAAAACAGTTTGGCAGTTTCTCAAAAAACTAAAAACAGAGCTACCACAGGATCCAGCATTCCCACTGATAATGAACATATTGGAAGGAAGTGAAATCTGCACCTCACAGAGATGCCTGCACTCTCATATTCATTGCAGCATTGTTCACAATAGTCAAGATGAACAATTCAAGTGTCTGTCATCGGATGAATGAACAAAGAAAATGTCATCTATATATCCGTGTTTATATACATGTATACACACATATACACACACACACAATGGAAACAGATTCTGCTATTTACTATTTGTGACAATGTGGATAAACCTAGAAGCCACTATGCTACGTAAAATGAGCCAGATACAGAAAGACAAAAACTGCATGATCTCACTTACATGGGAAATCTAAAAAAAAAAGTCAAATCCATAGAAACAGAGAGCAGAACGATGGTTGCCAGGGGCTGGAGGGCGGGGGAAATTGGCAGTTATTGTTCAAAGGGTCCAAACTTTCAGGTATAAGATAAATAAGTTCTGGAGAACTCAGGTATGATATGGTGACTATAGTTAATAATAATGTATACTTAAAGTTTTCTAACAATTGATTTTAAGTGTTCTTAGACACAAAAAAGATAAGCATTTGTCAGCATTTTCTTTATCTATCTTAATTCTATTCTTGTGTAAGTATGAAAAAGGGGTTATTTGATTTATTCTGTGTGGGGTTTCCTCTCAGCTTAATTAAAAGCTCCTTGTGAAAAGGGGAACCTTACTTCATTCGTATGAAGTAGATAATTTTTGGTGCTACATTGTAAGCTCTTTCTAAATTTTTATTCTTTACAAAAGGCTTTGCTAGTCATTTGTTTTCACTAAGTATTAATCAAGGTGGTATTTTATAATCTAAGTATTAATGAAATGCCCCTGTGCCATGGATTTCAGTTCAAGCTGAAGACAGCCTGCACCTTCATACTGATTATTTCTTTCTATGCCTTCATGTTGCCAATAGGTTTATAACCTTGGGTGGCATTTCTCATATTAGATTATGAGTATGGATGGATTCACAAAAGTAGCTTTTACCCAATACCTATATGCATTATATAAATTAAATGCCATGAAGAAAATAAAATACATTTTGCTTTACTTAGACAGAAACTATTTAGAATTTGCCAAATGCTGTATACATGAATAACCCAGAGAAGTTAGTCACAAAGGATTTTAAAATATTTTTAAAAATTCTTGGAAATGTGTTTAGGAATCTAATGTTCCTCAGACCAGCGTCAAAGTCAAAATCCTATTTTGCAAGAGATATAAATCTTTGAATTTAAAATAGCTTTTGAAAATGTTTGAAGTTTTAATTTCATACTTGCCTAATTTTAATGTGGGTCAAGAAAAGAAAATGGTGAATGCAACTGGTAGTTGGCATAATGAGACAGCATTATTAAAAAGTCAAAAGATAACACGAAAAGAGAGAGCAAAAAGAGACAATATTAACAATGTATCTTTAACACATATATGCATATATATAGAAGAGAAATGCTTGTTTTAGTTATGTAAAATTGCAATATTTTAAGTGCTATGTTGTTAATTGCAACTTATGCTTTTTATTAATTACACATCTTTCACCCATCTTTCATTTACCTGCCATTGCCTTTCTTTATTAGAATTACCTGCTCTGACTTTAACATCCTACTCCTTCCTTCTTTAAGGTTCTTAGATTTTTGCCTTAGTGGTGGAATTGCTGGCAAGGCTTGCCATCATTTGTGCTTCATCCTTACTGTTCTTTAAATTATAGTCTCCTTCCTCTACCCCACGGAAATTTCCTAAAGACTTTGAAGCTAATTTATAGTGATACTTTCATTGCCTCTGATTATTAAGGAGTAATAGGTGATGATGATGAGTGTACACTACAACAGAGTGAGCCTGTTGAAGTCAGTGCCCTGTTATTTGCTATTTATCCTCAATTTAATAAAGTTGGTTGACTTATACAATTTGCTTGGTAGGTAAAGTGTTTTCCAAGTAAATTAATTGCTCAATTATTTCACTATAATTTGCCTACACAACTCTTGCTGTTGATTTCGAGGTGATCCTGCTTTTTAGTAACAGATGGTTGGTCAGAAATTATATATGTTTATGCCTACAAGATAGTACCAACACCCTTTAGATATTGTTGCTAAAGTTTTAACGTATCAGGATAATAACTACTAAGAGGTTCTTATAGAAAGAAAATGTAGAAAAAGTTTATTGATGCTGTGGCAACTCAGATGAACATTACTGCTCTGCCTTCTACTTGAGGGGAAATGCTATTGTTTGTTTGTTGGACTTCTCTACAGTGGAACTCTGGGGACAGTCTCATTTCTACTTTATAGGCATAATGGCTGGTTATTAAGATCAGCCCTGACAGAGTCTACCATGTGTGTCAAAGACAATTGATAGAACTACCATGTTCCTTCTCATTCCCTAAACCCTTTCCAAGATCAATACTTTGAGTCATGGTTTAGAAATTTTGTGACATCAACTAAAGAAAAACTGTGGTGCTGATGATTATTTTCACCATGTCTATATGGGCCTTCTGTGCACACCAAGTTCCTCAGAATGTGGACTAAATGGAAAAGAGTGCTTCTTTAATCTCATGTTCATGTTCTAAATGACTGCCCCTATTTCTAAATCTCTAACCCTGTAATGCCTGTACCTCAAAGGAACAAAGTTCTTCTAAAAAGCCAGTCGACTAGGTTTGCGAAGAATTTTGGGTCCTCCCAAGAGTGTTTGATGTGTATTGGTTTCTCAGGGCTTTCTTAGTAAGGGCTTCATGGATGCAGTAAAGCTGGAGTCCGTGTCTCTTCTTCTTTGGGGGATAGTCCATCCCTTCAAAGTAGCTTGTCTTATTCTGCTCATGTTGCTATAACAAAATACCATAGACTGGGTAATTTACCTTTTTTTTTTTTTGGAGTCAGGGTCTCACTTTGTCACCCAGGCTGGAGTGCAGTGGCATGATCACAGCTCACAACAGCCTAGAACTCCTGAGCTCAGGAGATCTTTTCACCTAAGCCTCCCAATTAGCTGGGACTATAGGCATGCACCACCAAGCCTGGTTAATTTTTTGACTTTTTGTAGAGATGAGGTCTCGCTATGTTGCCTGATTTTGAACTCCTGAGATCAAGCAATCTTCCTGTCTTGGCCTCCCAAAGTGCTGGGATTAGAGGTATGAGTCATCATACCCAGCCAGACTGGATAATTTACAAACAACATAAATTAATTTTTTCATAGTTTTGGAGGCTGGGAAGTCCAAGTTCAAGGTGCTAACAGATTTAGTGTCTGGGGTGTGCTCTCTGCTACCAAGATGTTGCCCTCTTGCTGTGTCCTCACATGGCAGGAAGGCAAAAGGGATGAATCTTGTGTCCTCATATGGCAGAAGGGATGAAAGGGCCAGACAGCTCTCTGAAGTCTCTTTAATAAGAGAATTAATCCCATGCATGAGGGCATATCCCTCAGGACCTAATCACTTTCCAAATGGACCCCATTTTTGTTACCACCTATTGGAGTTTAAATTCCAACATACAAATTTTGGAAGGACACAAACATTCAAATCATAACACAGTTGATAAGTATAACTGCTCAAGGCAGCTTCCTCTTGTCTACCATTGGTACCTAATTCCTAACATGGAGTTCTATTATAAATAATCGGATGCCCCTTTTCTTCTGAGTTGACAGGATCTTGTTTAGTGGTCTTTTTCATTTTGTGATGCTTTCTATAGCTTCCTCACTTTCCTCCTGAATTACTACACATTTCCGTGTTTTCTCAGTGCTCTTTATCTTATGACGTATTTTCTTTATAATGGATTTGGTATTAAGGTAGATTAAGTGAACCATATAAAACCAACATTTATTGCTGTGTGTAACTTTGTTTTATTAGCTAATCAATGTACTTACCCAATGTAAAAGTCTCCGTCATTTCTCCTTCAGACTCAACTAGTAGCTTTCAATTTTCTGAAAAGATTAATTTTAAAAGGTATAAAAGGAGCAGATTCAAGCTGGTTGACACTTTACCTCTGGATGAAAATATGTAATTATTCCCAATAGTGTAATATTAGACAATTAGTACCAAAATAATTTCCCTTACTTAATATGTGAAAATAAAAAGAGTGGTTAAATGTCAGAATATTTACTAATTGTTTTTGCTTTCCACAGAGAGACACACATACACATCCAGTAGCAGTTATGAATTTATATCAATCCAAATGCCTGGTTACTAGTGTGACTTTTAAGATGCTGGGACATAGTTAATAGCATGAAGAGCACAGTGGTTTCATTTCAGAAATTAGGTTTGACACCTACATCTGCTACTTATTAGCAGTACAACTTTGGGCAAGTCATTAAACAATTCTGAGTTTCAATTTCCTCATCTAAAACAAGGGTAATGGATGTTTTAGGACTGTTTTTTCCTTTATATGAGACTTTTCTTGCCAGCATCTTTCAACTTTCATGGCTCATTCTGAGAGATTTGACCACTAAGGTGACACAAATTTCAGTGTTCCAAAATTGCCATTGCTTAAGTATAGGGAAGGCATGCTGTCCTTTAATGAGTTGAAAGGTAGAGTGATTTGCCTTAAAGCTATGAAACAAATCCATAAGAGCCTGAGGGTTTTATTAATTACTAATTCTAGTTATAGGCATCCTGAGTTTTGCAAAAGTCTAAGTTTTGTAAAAGTCCCTAGCATCACTTTGAGGTTTTGAAGATATGTTTTTAAGGGACTTTTTACTTCTACTGCTATTGCTTTCACTCTGGGCCCAAAGTCTTTTCCACTAGTCTGTGCTTCAGGTCAGTCTCATCCTCTACTATTTCTCATCAAAAGTTATCCTTCTTCAATCAGCATTCTCAATATTTAACATACTTGGCCATTTGTGAAGCATCGGGGAAAAACTGATGAAAGACCCAGTTTCTGACATCAAGGGGTTCACAGTGTAGGGTAATCATTAAAAGTGAATGTGGCAAGTTCTAACAGGGCTATAATAGGATTCTATTAGCACAGGGAAAATGGCAACTAAAATAGATTCAATACAGGATACAGTGTGGTAGGAAAAATAGGTGACAATGGAAGTAAGTCTTAAAAAAATGAACAAGTGTTATATAGGGCAAGAAGGAAAGAGGTCACTCTGTATTTTGGAAAAAAACATCTACAAAGGTACAGAAGCAAGATAGCATAGTCTGTTTGGGAAGAACTGTGCAGGGAGATGACTAGAAATGACATCACAGGGGCCACATCACCAAGGACATGGAAGGCCTTTCCACAGGGTAAGCCTTTATCCTGAAGATGATAAGAAACTATGCAATGATTTCATGTAAGGAAGTATGACAAGCAGACTGGGGGTGGAGGGAGAAATAGAAAATTCAGTCAGTGAAAAAGAGTGTGAGTCCAGGAAAACTTTATATTAATTATCAAGGTTTATAAAATAAGAAGGACTTCATCAACAGAGGGTGCTTCATAGTTAAATGAAGTTTTTAAAAAAATCCATAAGGCATCTATAGATAAAAAATGCTGTGTTCACAAATGAAGCCAAAGAATGCACTAATAACTAATTACAATGATTTTAGCTGTGAAAAATTATGCATGGATTTCAACCTAAGCATCTAACAGTCTACATGACATGGCACTGTCCCAAAATAATAGAAGATAGAATTGCATGGGTAGAATTGCATAGGTGGGTTTTTTGATTATAGGAAATTTATAATAAGTGAGCCTAATTATATCACACTTGAAGGAATCCTTAATAAATACAGTAATTTATAATTTTTTTCAGAGAAATATCTAATTCTCATTTATCATTTCGCAGAAAGTTTTGGAATGTCTTTCGACTTAGAGTAGACCTACTGATAAAGTAGATTTTGGAGTTGAAAATTTAGAAAAGAGAGGGCAGAAGATTGAGAGATATACATGTGATTTATAAATGGAGAGGAAAAGTAGAGTGGAAATTAAAATTCTTTCAAGTTGTAGTATATGATTTAAATAGAGTACAATTTCCATGAACCAGAGGGAAAAAAAATCAATATAACAAGAGTTTGAAATGTGTGGAAATGCTTATCCAGCATATGCTCCCTCAGTTACCACGACCCTTTCTCTCTCTTTTGAGATTGAAAAAGTGATGGGGAGTCATGAAATAACACTGATTTCTCCCAGAAAAATGCCATGAGGATTAAGAACTGCTTAATAGTTCAAACTAATAGATTGCTGTGTATAAGAATTCAATATCCCAAGGCTTTGTAAACGAAGGGAAGTTTTAATATTAGCCTAAGGGATTTTTCAGTTAAATTTTGAATTTTGGAACATGTGGAATTCAATATGCATGGATTCATTGAAAGCACATGTAGCTGCAGCAATTTGGTTATAATGAAGCAAAGAAGGAGCAATGTTTCCATGTGACAAAGTCTTCCAATTTATATTTCATCAAAATTATATTACATTTGGCTGTGGTGCTACATGCATTTATCTTTAAACATTGTATTAGAAGAGATTTTTTTCTATTCACTTTTCCAGTATAAGGTTCACTGCGAAGGTTTTAAAGAGCTAAAAATTAGACCTGTAATATTTTCATTGCTAAGGCAAGCATTTCCTTCCTTTTAATCCCTGTAACATATGTAACTATAAAATAATATCTTCAAACTTCTCATTATTACATAAATAGTCTTGCTAATAGAAGAGGAACCTTGAATTCTTTTGAAATCACACAAGGACTATTTTAAGAACACTTGGAGAGATTGTTTCCTAGAGTGCCTGACAGTTTTCTTCAGAACTACTGCTTTGTAGAGAAAGTAGTAATTGTTAAACCTTTCTGCATGAAGCATACAATTTTTCAAATATGCCCTGCATAGGTGTATTTTAAGAAAGGTCTCAATGTGGTTGCATAATTTCAGCCTTTGCTAGGCTCACAGTGATGATAACATTGACAAATAACTTGCTATACTGCTTGTTCTCCTACTGCTAAGATTTTATCACAAACTGCTGGTTTGCTAGAGATTAGTTGCTAAAACGTTCTCCTGATTAATGTGCTAATTAATTAATGCAGCTGCTAAATTGTAATGCTGATTAAAATACACCACACAGAGAACGCTAGAAAAAAAAAAATCCCCAAATTAGTTAATCATGCCAGGTGCATTTCCACCCTAGAAAAAGCTCAGATGCTGGGCAGAATAAGCTGATTTCTGTTGCCACTTATTGGAGCAACTGGAAGATCTGTTGGCAAGTCCCCAGTACTTTTACCTCAGTCCTTAAATTGACTTCATGGTCAGAACCCAAAGATGAACCATAGGGAAGAATTAGGACAATCTTTTCTCTAACAGATTATTTTTCTCTATTAGTGACCAGAGTGGCTCAGAATGAAGCTTTGCTAAGAAATAAAAGAGTTTGTAGTGCACATGATGTGCCTTGAGTTAAAACCTAAGTTCAGACTTAGCTTGGTTGGCTCTAGACAAGTTAGGAGCAATACATTTTCCTTTCAGGGGATCCCAACTGTGGTATTCCCTTTCCAAAACCATTATTTTCAGAGGTCAGTTTCTGTATAATAACATAGGAACTATGAAGTCTTTACCACATACAAGACATTGTACTAGGTAAAGACAGACATTTTTTCTTCCTTTGAGAACTTCATTTGCAGTTCTGTGAATATGGAATATATCTTAAAAGTATTTGATATTACTAGACAACAAATGAATAAATACCAGATCAGTAGAAATGACATTAAGAACTACAGAAATACAGAGGAGGAAGAAGGAATTTGCAATAGCAGTGATCTCTTCCCCATTGAAGTAGAAATTCTGAAAACCTTGAAGGATGGCAGGATTTGGATTGTTGGATTTAGTAATTTAGCGTGGCAAAATTATATAATATGTGTAAGAACCTGCGAGGTAGCGGGCCTAAAAGTGAATGAAGTTTAGTCAAGTCAACAAAACTAAGGCTATATTGATAAGACCCAAGAAAGATTCTGGGAGTGAGACCTACTGCTGAAAAGTTAACATGGGCTGGGGTAAGGCAGGCCTTGAATGCCAGGCAACAAAAAGGCCAATGAGCCACTAATCCTTTGGAGAAGGAGAGTGACTTGTTTTAAGAATATAAATCTGTATCCAGTCCAGCTTTGATGGGCAACATGGCCGGTTCCATGTTTTTTATTGTGAATAGACCTGCAACAAACATACATGTGCAGAATATTTGTGTCTTACATGAACACTCACCCAAAGGGCTTCCTGCAGAGGAGGACCTCAG